>JAZGTI010017703.1:0-12054 GCA_036877585.1 Botia kubotai | reverse complement strand
GGGACATCGGATGGCCTCCTTTTTCAGCTCCATCATCTGGAATGGTTATGAACAGGAGGATGGCACGTGATGATTCTCCTGGCACTGGCATAAACATACACACTGCAAGTGGTGAACACACACACACACACACACACACACCTGGAGCTGTGGGCAGCTATCACTACAGTGCCCGGGGAGCAACTGGGAAAAAGAAGACTCAAATCGCAACCTTTGTACAATGTACACTGGATTACGGGACCCATGAATGGGACAAACTTTTTGCTGCTTTTTGTATTGAACCACAATTAAAAACAAAATACAGCATTCTAACTTAACAATAGCTCTATCAGGCTCGCTGGCATTGTGCAGTCATGCAGGGTTAACCATAAAGAGTTAATAGAGAGTTAAAGAGTTGCCACCAGAGTTAATAAAACATGCCCAGAATTCAACATTTTAACCCATACATTCCCTCAGAATAGGTTATTGTATTTTTTTTAAATAAGACATAACATTAAATACACCACAAGCAAGAGTGCCTTTTAGACAAAATATTGTACATTTGTTCAAAAACAATCTTGCCATGTTATTTATGCAATTGTGTGCAAATTATCACACGCCCCAGTAAGCTGCATTAAATAGATGCGAGTCCGTGTAAATACCACTTCAGATGCAGCTTCTGTGCCACCTCTGCAGTGTAGAAAAATGAGTTTGATTGGTAACAGGATTTGACATGAAACATGAAATAATACGTTTTTAAAAGATGTGCTACTTCTTCGTAACTTTAAAAAATATATAAAAAGAGATAGGTGCCCTGTTTCCTTGCTTTAGTACCTGCCCACCAAAATGTCTGTGCACAGTCCTGCTCAAAGCATCAGTGTTTGAGTAATTAGTGAAAATCTATGTGAATTACCTCTCATCTCCACAAATTACATGAATGCAAGTCAATCTAGCCTATCAGAAGCTCTCTGTGTGATGCTAATTTAAATAACCTCACTAAACGTGTGGTCTGCTGAGAGGAAGTGACAAACATTTGCACCTAGCCTATTGCTGTCACTGGCCCCACTCGTCGGCATCTCACCCCACTGTCACTGCAGCTTAACACCCTGATCTAAACACGTTTTTATAAATTGAACCTGCAACCACTGCTACACTGCTAACGCAATGGCAATGCTCTACCAAATTGGGCTACAGGAACACATATTTACGCACACACATCCACAGTCCCTCTCTCTCGCACACACACACACACACAAACACACACACACACACACCAGCAGTCGACTTCTCTGTTTCTGGGATATTTCCCAGCACATGGAACATTTTACCGCTGATATTGATGAATCTCAGCTTTCTTCTACATTTATATTGTTTGTAGCTAATATGAGGTCCACCATGTTACACATATGGACTTCTGAAATCAAAGCTCTCACAACACCAGATGTGTGTGGCATGAATACAGAGAGCACATCTGTCGCCCCTCAGAGACCCTGATTCCTACAGCAGTAAACATCACAAACGTTATTTCAACAGCCAGAAATTCAGCTTAAATGATGTGTTTGTAGAAGAGAGTCCATCTCTTTTCCATCAGTGCTCACTAATTCTTTCGCTATTTTCATTATTTTAATTTAACATTTTTAAATGGTCCTTTGGTGTGATAAATAAATTTTAAATAGTATCTCAATGAAATGACATAACTCAAATAAACTGATAATATCTGCATGATTTGACCTCTTTTGTTTTATGGTCACATTCAAACCGTGATGTGTCTCTTTTTTTAAATGCCTTTCATGTTATGATGTATAGCGTGTCACACCCCTAAATCACTCAACATCCTGTTGAACCTCCGTCAGCTCACCTGTGGCTTCTACCATGCCTTCCAGGATCACCACGATTTCCAGCTCCTCCTGGGCCAGCTGTTCTTTGGAGATCTCCCAGAACGGACTGTGTTGATTGATCTCATGGCAGATGATGAGCGGAGACACCAGGAAAAGCCGGTCATCACCTGTGTCATAGCCCACATTCATGTCTGTTTGATTCAGAGGGATAAATTCTCCCTCCTTGGTCTGTTTGGACTTAATCAGCTTGGCCCTGATCGACGCCTCCACAATATGAGAGTTCCGCAGATCCCCAACACGAAACATCAGACAAAGTCGCCCATCACGCATGGAAATGACAGCGTTCGTAGAGAACACCAAAGTCTCAGCGCGCTTCTTGGGCTGCGAGATCTTTACGAACATGCAGCCCACCATGAAGGCGTTGACGATGGAGCCCAGCACAGACTGAACCAGCAACAGCACAATGCCCTCAGGACACTTGTCAGTGATCACCCTGTGGCCGTACCCAATGGTCGTCTCCGTTTCTATAGAGAACAAAAACGCGGACACAAACCCGTTGAGATTGTTGACACAAGGAGTCCACTGGTTGTCTCCTACATGGTCCAGGTCTCCTCTTATATAAGCGATCAACCACCACATGAAGCCAAAGAAGAGCCATGTAGCGGTGTACACTAGCACGAAAATAAAGAGATTGAACCTCCACTTGAGGTCCACCAGCGTGGTAAAGATGTCCGTCAGGTAGCGGTAGGTCTCCCGCACGTTTCCATGGTGAACGTTACATTTGCCGTCTTTCCGAACATACCGCTGGATCTTCTGCTTGGCACGCTCTCTCTCCTGTAGTGGTTTGGGAATGTCATCTCGTGCCTGTTTGGGCAGCTTGGGCTGTCTGACCATGACAGTGCTCTCCACATCCTGCTCCATCTGGACTTCTGGAAGGTTCTGAGTCTGGACAGAGAAAAGGGACACAATCAATTACCTGCAGCTGAAAATGTAGTTTCATGTAAGACAGAAGATTTTATTTGTTTCCTTGTCCAAACCAAAGGAAACAGGAAAGTCTCTTTTTGTCAGAAAGAATAAGTGTGTCCCAGCAGTAAAGTCCTAAAATCATTTTATTGTTATCTGCTTTCTTGTGCTGCGTTCATCTCTGCTGACCTGTTTCCATTACGCTGTAAGATCTTTCTTCTCATGCCAATACACTGGAATGGGGTCTCAGTATGTTTGGTCTTTATTAAAAATGTATTAGACAGTGTTCCTGTAGCTCAGCTGGTAGAGCGTTGCGTTAGCAGTGCAAAGATTGTGGGTTCGATGCCCAGGAAACACATGCACTGATGAATTGTATTGCTTTAGATTAAAACATCTTAAATATATAATAAAGATATTTCTCTCTTTCATGTCGAACAACTGTTGTACAACTGTAACTCTGTAACTTTGTACAGAACTTATCATGTTATTGCCTTCCTATGATAGATTGCTTCATTGTTTTCTAAAGTATCAGGATAAATTGCTTCACAAGTATCAGGAAGTATCTGATAAGTGCCTAAATGTAAATGTTTCCTACCCATACAGAGAAAGACAGTCAGCGAGAGAGAGACAGTCAGCGAGAGAGAGAGAGTCATAAAGAGAGACAGACTCTGAAGACTAATTCTGGTGTTATCACAAACTGGCAGCAACACAGACAACAGGCAAAAAATTAGTTTGCAAAGCATCTCATCAGCTCTGTGACACACACACACAAACACTGAGAGACGTACACACAGAGACACACACAGACGAACATAAACATGCACAAACACACTGACACAAAAATACACACAAACAAGCAGGTGTGTAAACATTTAATGTTGAGATTAAACAACTGACTAACACTTTTTACCTGAGCCCAAGAGCCCTATTTGTCTGTCTTTCTGTCTGTCTGTCTGTCTGTCTGTGCCCCGTCTGTAGTGATCAATCCATTAGCAAGGTGGACAACCAGTTTTATAACCCAAAGAGAGAGAAAATGAACAACACACAGTGTGTTTTACCAGCTCTTTCAGATCAGCTCATATATAGTCAGAGAATAAACCAGTGTGCTTTTGTCAAAATGAGAGAGATTCATATTTATGAAGCCATTGAGAGGACAAAGGCAGATGGAAAGAGACAACAAGTCCACAGTTCCACAGAGAGACAGGTCGACAGAATCATTTAAACATGTACAGACTCATAATGCAGCTGCTGTTTTGGGCAAGACTAATATAAATCTGCAAAAATAAAACTAACCACACAATAACAATTCATTAAACAATAACAGCATGCTTAGCTTTTCAAAGAGATGAAAATACTTTGTTTTTTAATGAAGTTTTGAAATGTTGTGTATAAAACAATGTGGAAATACTGCATACAAGGGCAGTATACATGCACACTAAAGACAGCTTGTGCTTAGACAAGTGACACTGAGGAAAGTGACACTTCATTTTATGGAATGTTTCCAGTTAACACAACCTCTGAATATTCCCGGTCATTTTTTAATCTACAGTAAAGTGTTTCCAAACAGTCCAAAGACTTTTTAAGCATTTCAATAGCAACCATAAGTTTATAAAGGTAATCATAACAGCTTAAACACTACCAGAATTTACTTAATGTACGGCTAATAATTTACATTTATGCATTTGGCAGACACTTTAATCTAAAGCAACTTGCAATACATTCAAGTTAAACATTTTATAAGCATGTGTCCCAGGAAATCAAACCCACAACCTTTGCACTGCAAATGCAATGCTGTAACATTTGAGCTACAGCAACACATGTCTAACGATCATTAACAACAGCTACTTGGCAAAGTTCTAACAACATATTTAGAGTTGTAGTAGCGGTTTACAAATCAACCCTTTTATCAAACCCAAAGCCCTGTGGTGTTTCTCTGAGAACTGTAAAGGATCAACATGTATTGCAATACATATTGATTGAGTCTAAAAGTAGAATCGGCTCAGAGATACACCTCAATATCTCATCCTGCTCCACACTGTGAAGAAGGAAGCTTCACCAGCACACCTGCAGGTCACTACAGCAGAGCCACAGTTCTGACGCTCTGACATCACAGGTTGGTACATGTAATATGAGTTTATACAACTGCACATATAAATGTGGACTAGGCTCTAAAATACAGGCACTACAATATTAACGCCACAGATAAGTGCTAGTGTACAGTTTCAGAGCAGAGAGTTGATTATAGAAGGTAAATGTAATTCAATAAATGATTACTTGACTGGTATTTTTTCTTTCTGTGGTTTTGGAAAACATATCATCAATGAAAGCCTGCAAAAGAGACGTACTGTGAACGTCGTCATTCAAATAATCATTGATGATGTATGAGCACAGACACAGGCAGGACAATCGTCCAAACACACTGCTAGAGCAACACAAGACAAGTTAAGTTGAGTGTGCTGTTTCCATGAAGATACCATGACTGTTCTGTAGGTCGCTCTGGTAAAAGCATCTGCCAAATGCATAAATATACATTTGAATGTATAGATGATGATGACTTCTGAGGAAAGCACATCTCCCTCACCACATTCTACAGAGGGCCATGGAGAGCATCCTGTGCAGCTGCATCACTGCCTGCTTTGGAAATTGCATCATCTCGGACCGCAGGGCCCTTCAGCGGGTAGTGAGGACAGCTGACCCTTACCTTCCCTCCATCAGACATTTACACCTCACACTGCATCCGCAAAGCCACCAGCATTGTGGATGACCTCACACACCCCTCCCATACACACTTTACCCTTCTACCGTCTGGCAGACGGTACCGCAGCATTCAAACCCTCACGACCAGACTGTGCAATAGCTTTTTTCAGCCATGCCATCAGGCTCCTCAATAGTCAGTAACTAGACTTAAGTCTTTAGTAAGTCTTTTTGCACATCTGGTATGTTTACTGTTAACACTTATGTTTACATTTGTTTACAGCTGTTACTGTCACCAGGTTTACTTTTTCCTTACAGAACTGTGTACTGGTCGACGCTGCACTGGGACTTACTCTATGCTCATAGTCTGTCCCACTAGTCTTTGCACTGTCTTGTGCTGTCTGCACATGTTTGCACTTGTGCACTTTATGTATATATTCTGTTTAAATTATGTAGCTCTTGTATGTCTGTGATGTTCAGTGTTTGTTCAGTGTTTGTCTTATGTAGCACCTTGGTCTGGAGAAAGGTTGTTTTGTTTCACTATGTACTTGTATATGGTTGAAATGACAATAAACTCCACTTGTAACTTGTAACTTGACTGCAGAACACCAGAGAAGACATTCAGCACCTGCTGATGTCACTACAAAGGATGTGCAAGAAGTATATTTACATATTATTATTGTGTCATGTGCCACGTACATTTCTACTTGTAGAAACTACAGACAAAGAAGTTGTAAGCTGCACACCAAATTAGATCCAGACTGAAAGAGGTCTATCAAAAATATCAGGATATAAAGCCAGGTCAAATACAAATGGCATGTATAATTTCCTCAGTTGAGGGCAGAGGAGGAGGAGGAGAAGAACAAGGAGAAAGACTAAGAGCAAGAGGCATAATTTTCAAATGAAATTAGAGCAACAATCATGGATCGTGTTCTGGTTCATAGAATGATCTTTTTGTAGAATTGAAAGACTGCCCCAAGAGGGTGGAAAGAGAAGCATATTCTCACAACGCTCATTGTTGATATTATTGCAATAATGCAACTCAGCTGCCTGAAATACAACGGCAAGTTGTTGAAGACAACACACATTTTGAAAGAATCAACAGTGTGAGTCACACACACCGAGAGCAGTAGGCAGCACACTGCTGTGCCCAGGGAGCAAGCAAGGGGTTAGGGGCCTTGCTCAAGGAGAATGAGTATGAATGAGAATGAATGATTGACACACTTACTGTAATTAAATTAATGTAAAAAAATCTGCTGCTGTATAAGGTTTGATAAGTGCAGGACAAGTATTTCACAATATATAAATGTAAATTTAAAAATGTACTTCCCCTCTGGAATGGCAGACCTTTTCTGATGACGTCAGTCTTTAACAGTGTCAGCAGCTGATCTCTGATCAATTCCATCTGATATTCTTCAGTGTGCAAAATTGTAAAAACCGCTATAGAAAAAAAATGAATTGAATTGACTATGTGAACAGTCTGGGTGGCCTGCCAGTACAGCTTTAATGGATGTGACACAATACCAAGAACTTGTGTGTCAATCAAAGACCTGTTACTCATGTCACAAGTGGTATTAATACAATACAGTATTAAATATGCAATACAGTATTAAAATATGACAAAAACATAACATGATCGAACTGTGGGAAAAAAACAGAATAACAAAAAGAACTATGAAGTATTAATTAAAAATGTGTCATGACCAAATAACAGGGAGGAAATTAGTGTGCATTATGTGTTCACATTTTATTGTGTTTGTGACAACACACTGTGAGGTTCAGGCCCTGAACTTTGACCTTTCATTAAATATCACATTATGAGAGTTCAGCAGGCATAATGTGAAGCTGCAGGTCACACACTTACAGAAACCCACTTCACTCATGAAGAATCATTACATAATGATGTCACCACAAACAACATCCCCTCTGAGCATTAAACACTGTGCTTTCCTTTCAACAATGTTTGTGTACTGAACACCAGCTTTAACCACTGTGTAAACACACACCTGTCCAACAGACTACAATAACAAACAATCACTTTCAGCTGCTGCCATGTCGAAGAACAACCAAGAGCGAGTGTGGACGGAGGAGACAAAACCACTCGCAGTGGCACAGCTTGTACTTCATGAGGGCTAGCAGTCCTTCAGATGGAATCAGTGCAGTAGAATCAGAGCATTTCTCTAGCCGTCATCCATCAGTTACACAACAACACCATCTATCTCAAAAAAGCACTCCAATAAAAGAGCATTTCATGACCTGTGGAAATGACTGACAAACCTTAATGTAGGACTAGGTTTACCCTAACCCTAACATTTGTATTGATGGATCCTGCTGTCCTTTACAACAGTGAGGAGTCACATGAGAAGTCAGACCACATCTCAGCAATTAATGGGCAGCTTTTATCTCCAGCAGTGTTTGTAGTGCACTGTGGACTGCAGTGTCTTTTGATTCTTTTAACATTTTCTGGCATTGATCAACATCTCTCAGTAGGTTATTCTGAGCATAGGCTGCATTCAGTATTTCATATTTCATATTATATCCCTGTGGACTTCAGCTGCAGAACCATCTCAGAACTGTGGGCAGTGTGATTATGTGTGTGTGTGTGTGTGTGCGCATGTGTGTATGTATTCAAACACAAAAACAATAAGACTGGCAACAAAATCTGACGTTGAATGTCAGAGTTTAAAACAAAAGTATAAATTCTGATCTTACTGTTCACTCTGAAGTCATGCTGCACAAAAGCAGATCCATTTCATATTTATTCCCACTAAAAAAAGTGTATCAGATTATTTAAATCATGTTTAATCATGCACCTTCTTCTGACATTTATTTAATGCCTGTTTGATCCAGAAAAAAGGTGTAGCACAAACAATTGTGTACTACCATCCTCATGATGAAAATAAACTGGGTATCTTCAAGCATTTTTACTACAGTATAAAAGCTAGTGTGAGCTGAAGAGTTTGAACACGTTTTCTGTGGTTGGTGGAAAGGAAATTTTTCTCTTTCACTGGGAAACATGAGCCAGGCAGCCATCATCTCCATGGCAACACACGGCTTAATCCGTCAAGCGCTCACAATGGCAGATGCACAATGTGCCGATTGAAGTGGCAGCGTTCTGCATTTTGTAGTGTTCTAGATTGCTTTCAGACATTCTAGAATGATTAGAAGTGAATAATTAGAATTCTCACACTCAAATTTCAAACTGTGAAATTTTTAAAACAAAAGAAACAAGCTGGTTGGTCAAATGTTCTGAGGCGCTATGTGCAATGGTCATCATTTTGTTCATGTGGGCGTTACAATCAAATCCCATAGCATATTTATAAACTGTCAGAAATAATTAGATTTGTGAAGACAACATATGATCATGTCAATCAGCAGGTCTGTAAGAGTTGTCTCTCAATAAACATTCATTTAATTACAAGCTTATGCATGTAATTACATGAACTGGAAACCTTTGAGTCTTACTGGATAAATACACCTGACAGCAGATTTTAAAAGAAACATGATAATGTAGGTCAGGCTGTAAAGATCACCGCAAGCTAGTAGTTATTATAGTTATAAATATTTCATTCAAGAGCTAAAGAGCTGCTCGGGTTAATGATCCAGGTAATGGACAGTCACAGTCTGATTGGACACAGAAACCAGAACACTGATATCAGACTCATCTGATTCTGTCCATGGTGCTGAAAAGCTCCACATAGCAGAATAAAGGCAAGACGCTTCATTGATTCTCGTTAACATTTAGATTTCACATTTATGCATTTGGCAGACAGTTTTATTCAATGCGACAGTACATTCGACAGGTATTCATTTTAGTACCTGGGCTGGGAATGAAACCCACAAACTGAGCTACAGAAACATCATTAGCATCACATAAACATGAGCTTCACAGAACATCACAACACATCTCCTGCTCAAGTTTTATGCTGGATGAAGTTAGACAGCAATTATGCAACACTGACCTGTAAAACCGAGCCTGTGCTATAAAACCAGAGCCTTACAAACAGATATATCTGTGTTGAGAGAAAGAAAAATAATCTAGAATCTAGAACTGGGAGCCATTTACACACGTAGACATTTACTAAGTGATGATCAAAAACTGTAACACAATATGAAAGACAGAGAGAGACAGAGAGAGAATGACAAACAGAGGAAAGAGAGACAAATCATGGAGCTCCACGAGATTTTTTCGGGTTTCACTCAAGCGTTTCTGAACCAGCGATCAGTGGGTCTCCATGGAGACGGCGGTAGAATAGGCGCGATCTGAGACCCATCAGAACCCACTCATATGATGATGAACATTAAAAATGAGCAAAAACCCACGGCCCATCAGCAGCAGATAAATCTAACAAATACACTGTAATATCCCCAGATACTCTCACCAATTACTCTCACCTGACGCTCAGAGTAACGTCACATATGTAAGATGATGATATATGTCATGCTGGTCAAAGAAATGGAGAAGCGATTGTAAATGTTTTCCAGAAACCTTCTGTCTAAAGCTGCGGGATCTTTACTGTTGCTGCTCTGTTAGAGAGGACGACGACGACGATGATGATGGTGGTGATTCTTGGACTACCCAACGCTATGGTTTTTTACTGGCTCATATGCGGCGATATGTCGCTTGATCCTTATGTAAGTCAAATACATTCCTTTCCAGAACCCTGAGTAAACTAGAATTACAGCCATGGAGCAGTAAGGAAACATATGAGTGTGACATACCAGATAGTGCACTCATTCAGTCATTCTTCATCACTTCCCGCCAGTCTTCACTGTCATTCAGTCCGCGATGATAATTTCACCTTTCCGCCCGCAGTTTACATGGAAGAAGTCATCATCATCATCCTCTCTTCCTGACATGATCTCTAATGAAGTAGAGACTGCGAGAGTGCGAGAGAGAGAGAGAGAGAGAGAGAGAGATGGGTGGTGGCATTAGGACTGAACTGGCGTCACGGGTCCGCAGTTCAATTATTTTTCATAATTATTTTATTATTGTATTTTACATATGAATTTTCAATGGCTGTTAAAACACACGCCTTTAGAGATCACAGATCTCAGAGCTCAGTGAATCAATAATGCCACATTTGACATGAACAACTGAACAATTTAAATAATTGCACATTTAAATCAATACTATTTTTTAAATATAAACTTACATTTAATTTAGATTTAGAGAAAGTTACTCCGAGAATGACGTCCAGCGCAGTAATTTATAATATAATTTATATATTGAGGTACATAGTCAATTTGAAATTGTTTATGCCGCGAATTCCCTCCGTGGATGGCAAGGCAAGGCAAGTTTATTTATATATCATTTAATATACATTGGTAATTCAAAGTGCTTTACATAAAAGAGAGTAAAATAATCATTAAAAAAATAATAATTTAAGAAAGGAATTAAAATAATTTTGATGGTTTGATTGCGTAACCGTTATGTCCAGCAGGAGAGTTTTCATGTGCAGTAATGAATCTCTGCTAATCACAAGCACACATGTAAATTATTACTGAAAACGTCACTGCGGCAGACCCACGGCCTTCCTGTTTTTGCCAAGTGAGAGATGTGCCAGAGTTAACATCATTGTTGACCTGAGACAACATTCTAATCAACCAATCAGATTTGAAGAATAAGTAACCACTCAGAATAAGTTTACAGTGGCTTATAACCATGGTTTGGTGCCTGTACACCTAAAATTTCCCTAGGGATAAGTTAGGGTTAAGGGTAGGGATAGGGTTTTTTTTTAAAGAAATGTTGTTTCAGAGTCAACAAACCATGCTGACCCAGCAACATCTCTGACTTGGCAAAATCAGGTTGAGCCAGACCCACCCACAAGAATCACTAATTCCCTATCAGATAATTATTAAAAAATCATATTTATATTCTGGTTTTAGGAATTTGACTTTATTGTAGAACATATATAGCTATTTCGCAATATTGACTTACAATAAATCAACATGCTTAATGTAGCATACTTAAGGTTTGTAGAGCTAAAAATGATTACATAGATCATTGTCAGTTATGATAAGTATGTTCTTAAAAAAATGGTTTCTGAGGCTATACTGCAGTTCCCACAGGAAGTACCAAAGCAGCCTGGGGCAAAAGTGACAGCTGCTGAGGTTTCTCTGCAGGGATGGAGAGAACAGACTACAGATCTGCTGTGAGTCCCCCTGGCCCCACTGCATAATGATTGCAGCTCGGCGCAGAAAAAACAGTGACAGGCACAGCTGTTTTGATGGCGGAGATCTGTAAGCTATTGACACATTAACAGGGTGTCATGCAAATCCCCCCCCACACACACACTCAATGACACCCCCATTTTAACAACACACTTGACCATCTGCAGAATAATTGAAGCAATCAAAACATCTCACAGACTGAATAAGATATAACCGTAGGATACAGACACTTGACAAAATAAAGTTATTTGATGATTTTATTTGATGATGTTCCCTGCATAAAGGCAACAGTGGGCAGGAGGATCGGATTACTTTTTCTGTTTTAAAAGCAAAAGAAAGAGGGATTCTGTCATTTAAAAAATAATGGAAACATAATTATGATGTGGAATGAACAACTGCCCCTCAG
>JAZGTI010017702.1:0-12054 GCA_036877585.1 Botia kubotai | reverse complement strand
ACAAGGTTGTGATGTCATGAGCGTAAAGATTTCTGAAAGTTTTGCAGCTTCATTCTGGATTCTGGATACGTGTTCTGGATTGTGGACCGAGCTTTAAACTGTAAACACTATAGTATTTTGGCATAGTACAAATCAAACGTACAGAATACCACACTACGGCTGCAACGTTTAAGAATACAAGTTATAAACGTTCCCTGATCATTTATTTGAAGATAGCAAGAAATGTTTTTCCATATTACACCCTCTTTAAATTCCTCAAACTGTTCTGTTGACATTTCAGACACAAACCCAGCAAAACAGTAGAGAAGATAAACGTGGGATGAGTTAATGTTGTTTTTTAATTGTGTTATTACTGTGGACAGGCGGATGCCTTCTTCCTCTTCATCCCTGGAGACTGAACTGCAGCTTGACCCTGCTACTCCGTTCCTCGCAGCTAGTATACTAATATTAGCAAACTGTTATGCTGATAGCACCCTGCCCCCACACAACAGCATTTTACACAAGCCCACTGAAAGCTATCAAATACCACTGCTCCCATTGCTAGATCTTGTTCTTTTACAGTGGCACAGTGAATTAGCGGGAATCACACGAAAACGGTCAGGAAACGCGCAGGTCATTTTTTATAATAGTACAAATTATTCTGTTTTGCAATAAAAAAAACAAAGCCTATTACTACGACCACTAAGCTTGTCACAACAAAACAAATCGTAATGTTTTTTTTCTTTGTGTAAAAGCTATTTTTGTATCTCTTTTGATTTGATTTGTGTAACTCAACTATTTCAATGTGTTCTTAAACCACATGACAGAAGTGTAGACTGAGTGTAGCTATGACAAAGGAAAAAAAAACACACACAGACACAAGCATCGTCAAGCTTGGAGTGCAAATTGAATCTGTGGACTGTGAAGAGACACTTTCTTATTTTCAATCATTCGCTGGTTTTAAAGCACATTTTTCATAAATCTCTAAGATATCACAAAAAACCCTGTTGTTTACTGATCAATAAGAGCAGCATATTAAAAAACTGCTGAAGGACAATAAATCAGTTAGAAGGTCTGTTGTCCCGACAGTACACACATCTGGAGACTTACACTTTGACATAACACACAAACACACACACATTATCACAAATAAACAGGGCTGGTTTTGGGCCCGGTGCCGGCACAGGTGTAGAAATACATTCACATACCGCACTTGGCCCCTGAGGGTCGTATAAACATTGTCATCCAGGTGATGTGAGGTCATGACCTTTGTCTTCCAGCAGTGGCAGAGGGCTGCAGGGGAAATTAAGGACTTGTTCTCCAGTGGAGCAGGATGATGGCTCTCATCGACAGAAGCAGCCTGCTGAGGTGAAGAACACACTTTGAAGAGGCCTGGCTGACGTGGAGCTTTGGGCTTGATAGGTGAAGAAGACAATGTGAGAAAACGCATTTTGATTTTGAGCTCGCACCTGGTGTGAAGGTCTCATCAGTGAGGCTGATTGCGCCGCAGGAAAAAAGCTGTGATTGCGCGTGTGGCATCGATTCTGGCAGCGTATGAAAATTTGCTGTAAAATTTCATGCCACAAATAAAACGCGCCAACATGCGCCATCACTTAACCTTAGACTGAGGGCAGATGGATTTAAAAACGAGTGGAAAAAGACACTTTATCCTTCTTGCTACTTCTTGTCTCTGCTCTAATAAAGGCAAAAATGTAATAAAAAAAAATTTAAATAAAAACTGGCGGTATGATTGTATTAATGTTTACAACTCAAATTTCAGGCTTACCGCATGCATGTATACCTGCAGATTTCAATGCGATATTGATGCATAATGTTGCTGTTTGCACGTCCTCTGGTAGGTGCAGCATCCCATCGCTGCACATCTGCCTGAGGAACCCAAATAAAAACTAATGACGCCTGGGCACATTGTTGTTGCTAAGCACTGTCGATGTAAACACAAGACTACAGCACAAGAAACATCACTGACAATATATTTTAATAAACCTTAATTTGCATAAATAAGCACATGAGACTGAAAATGCAAAATTGATGTATGCGGTAAACCAAGACTTATTAGACATCACTAACTAATAATATGTGTGTTACTGTACATATTATGTTCATTACGGGGTAAGTATTTAGGGACAATACCAAGTGGATCAAAACAACACTTATGAGTGAAGACAATAAAATTATCAACAGCGCAAGTAATTAAAATGGTAATTTCACTGATGATCTAGCAGTAATGAGGAATGTCTTGCTGGCCTTCGACTCACCTGAACTTTGTATCGATTCTCAAGAAATCCAAATGCAAACATAATACCACTTTGAAATTAACCAAACAGATGCTGGATTAGCATTCCAAATGTGATTTCACCACCCGAGTTTCAATTAGTTTCAATGACAAAGGCTTGTAATTTCAGTAGAGACACCTGCAAGGTTTGTCAGTGATTGAGCTAAATATCTAATTAAGGAAGGAAAGTAATTATCTTTCAGATATACATTTACATGTTAGGAGAGTTTTCTGCAAAATGTCAATGTCCTGCTACACTAAAACAAACATCTAGGTGCGTTTTAATGCAATAATGTGGAATTTAAAAAAATTTACATATAAAACATGAAAATGTGCCGTTGTTTAGGTGGTATTTCTACTAAATGACGTTCAGTGGTGTTACTTTGATTCAGTCATATTTGCTGTCATTAACTTGCCTCTCTATCGCCACCTCTGTTCAAAATGTAACACTGCAAATTACTTTCTTATCATGGATAACTTTCAGTTCTAAGCAATGGCTGTAAAAACAGCAAACGCTGCACCAGTCCAGCGCCTACACATGTGGTTTAGTAGCCAGGTTCTTTCTGTTTACAGATGTGACATAACCACAAGTCAAGCAGACATTTCCCAGGAAATAAGGCCCGACAGCTCAAATTATATATCATTATAAACTTACCATTATGGGTAAGGAAACCATTTTGAACCGTAATCTGTTATGTACTTGCTCGATAACCATGTTTTTGTTAGTTTTGAACCAAAAGTTACAAATTGCAGCTTGAAATAACTTTATATAAAACCAGGTAACGTAACGTAACAGCAAGCAAATAGTTTTTTGCAGCAGAGCACAAACAAAACAGGCGAGTAATTGTTACTTAACAAATTAAATGAAATGAAATATCAGATGATGTAATCAGCCCCTTCACTTTGCAGGGCTGGATGGAGATCATGAGGGCTGGTGGATGGATGGGCATACACATCAGTTGCTACAGTTAACACACTAACTGAGCGAATGTGGTTTAGGAAAAGCCATGATAGTGAAGCAGAATGAGCCCATTCAGGTAAAGAGTCCGTAATCCACAGTGGGAACATGTGACTGATTTTCTAATTAAAGAATTCTTGTTAGGCTTTAAATGGAAAATAGGATAAAAATACATTGTTTTAAGTTTAAACCTGTTTCTATGGATACAGAATCGTTGCTATGTGACAGAGAACCCATGGGCAGAACCCATGTGGCATGTGATATTCAGTCTGTATGTACTTATTCCTTACATGTGATTACATGTATTCTGTGTGATTACAGTACAGTGTTGGTATTGTAGGATACTGACTGATCAGATACAATTTGCCCAAAACAACTCAAAACACACAACTGCGCAGAGTTTTAGAAAATCATGTGCAATCTTTTGTCGAAATCATGTTGAGATTCTAGTTTTTTCTTCAGTTTTGTCAATCAATGTGTCTTGAAGTCAAAAACAACACGGGAAACTCAGTTTTATCATTTCATGTTTTGTCATGTTGTCTTATCATGTTTCGTCATTACATTTGTAATGGGTGAAATTAGCTTTACCCTAAAACATGACATACGGCGATACAAGTTCAGAAGCTATACAGCAATAGTCATGTTACTGGCAGGAAATGTAATAAATATAAAATAAAGCTGTCTTTTATTATTGTGCTCTTGTCTTAACTGTATATACACTGGCTGTTTAGTTCGCTCTGTCATTTGGCTCTCTTGTACAATCGCTGTTGTAAATGTTTAGACATAGTTGAATACACAGTTTTAAAAGCAATAGAAAGTTTACATAATGAAGTCTGTAAGCCATAATTGTAATGAACTTAACCTGTGACTACCAGGGTTTACTCTTGACCTTTACTCTGCGGTCCAAAATGATATCCTCTGAATGTTTCATTAAAGTATAAAAGCAAGAAGGTCATGTGACCTGTGCACTTTATTTCACGCTGGGTTTGATGTTTGATGCCTAACGTCATCCTTTATTATTATGCAAAACCTTTAATATTTGGGTTTGTTTCTCACATGATTCTTTAGGTCATTTTAGAAGCTTGGAAGCCTTTGATCACTGTAAGCTTTTTACATTTCGTGAGCAGAAGGAAACTCACGCAGGCTTGGATCATCATGAGAGTGAGTATATAACGACCGTTTTGAGTAAATGACCACAGACTTTAAGTCTGAAGGAAGTGAAAAGTTAATAAACCATACTGAGCTGACATCACTCAACTCTTTTCAACGTTAATTCAAGACTTTTTCTCTGTTTTGCTACAGAGGTAATTCTTTCCTTGCTAAAGTTCAACATTTATTTAACTATAGTCTGTGATGTCATTACTGTAACGTGACAAAAATAATGATATACTACTTACGGTCATCACTACATACAAGCATTACAATAAATACACAAACTGGCTGGATGCATTACAATGGAAATCACTATGGCAAATATTTTTTCTTTAAACCATGTTTTTGTGAGATATATGTATACAAATAAATCAAAGACGATGTGCCAGAGAGAGAGGGGGAGGGGGAGGGGGAGGGGGAGAGGGAGAGAGAGAGAGAGAGAGAGAGAGAGAGACACCGTCCAGAAATCAAGGGTGTCATCAAAGGCTCTCCACCAGCACCAGCTATGTAAACAGCCTTTGTTTCTGGAAATATGTGACAGTGTGGTTGAGGTTATCTTATAGTTGTCATATTGTTATCTATACAGCATAATCACGACGGCATACACAGGCCCAGTGTGACCTGTCGCCATCACAGCATGCATAAGACAAGTCTCAAGTCTGCTTTAGAACTAATGAGCTACTTTGGTCAGTTTGTGGTGGTGATGGACAGGTCTACAGAGCAGAGAAGTCTACAGAGAAGAGCTTCAAACAGAAGGAAACAGCTTGGGGCTCATAATTAAAAGTTGATCTTTGTCAACTATTTTTGCTGCTCAAGGTTATTTAAATTATTTCACAATGTCTCTTCACAGTCTTTCTGCCTTGTCAATTTAATTGGACACAAATGAAAATGTGAGGATCTGTCCCATACTAATCTGCTAAACCATGACCTTTGACCTAGACAGCATTTTAAAGCTGCAATCCACAACTTTTTTTGGTTAAAAACAAACAAAAACCTGTTACTGAGGAAGTACATAACAGACCAGGTCTCCTTACCTTACATTGATTCACAACTGTAATCTTATCATCATAATTCTGATTTAAGGTGTCGGGTCAGATTTCCTGGGAAATGTTTTCCGGTTTCATTTGACTTCATACGCAAAGAAAAGTATCAAAAGATAAAAGCTGCAACCTTGAAGCAACGTAGGAAAAGTAGGCAGCAACATTACAAGACAGAACAAGCTGAGAGATATATATTGATTTTAAAAATACCTTCAATGAGTGTTCAGAAGTATTGTCAAATACAAGATATTGATCATTGGAGGATTGTGTACTTTAGAAACATATTAACTGCACTAAAGTCGAGTGGGAGGTTACGTCCTCCAGTGGACTTCATGCTATCTGTGTGTTGCTGCCTAAGTACAGTATTCCAGTATTAAATTAGTATTACAGTATTAAACAGTATTACAGTATTAAATCAGTATTACAGTATTTAACAGTATTACATTAGTTACTTATGCCCGGTAGGGAAGTTGCCTATGTAGACAACAAGACAGCTCACTAGGTTTCAGAACAGAGCTTCAGTGACTTCTTGCAGACGGTCTGAAGAGCATGCAGCACTTGACAGCTCGGCTAACTTCAGCAGATAGATGTTCTCCTTGTTCTAATAAAATCTGGATCACAAACAATAAGGCTGCTAAGAGCTAGGCTTGGCAGAATGATTCACACAGATGTTAGGAAAAGGTCAGCGTCCCAGAGGAACAAAATCCAGCTTCTGATGGACATGCTGTGAATGTAGTCCACACGAGCAGCTCGAGAGGAGATACCTGCCACACAAGTCATGGTAATGAAAATTCACGTTATGGAGCGAATTTGATTCATTACCGTTTTAGTAATAAAAGCCTATTTTTGCGTTATTAATGGAAAGACATCGCGACTAACATTAGAAAAATGTCTTATTAATGCGTCTCTCTTTTATTATTAAGAGCTTAACGAGGGTCTGCTGCTGGACGGGCGGCTGATTGTTCCAATTGATTTGGGATGTCACTAATTATACACATTTAAAGGCCCTGCTCAAAAAAAGGCCTATATAATTAAGCTTCCCACTCACTACACTTTAATCAGAGTGTGTGCGCGCGCGTGTCAACAGACCCGACGAATGACGACAATTTGAAGAGTCAGAAAACATGCGATTTGGACTTGGCAGTTCTGTCACCGTGCAGCTGCGTGACTTGTTGATGCGAGTGTCGCATCTCTGAAGAATGTTCTGAAGCCTCCATAACAAATTAACATGATCTCAAAAACTAAGAGAAAGCTAACGTAAGTACAACAACTATGTAACCAAAATAAAGACCACAATGCAAAGTAAAGCTCTTGTCTTGATTTGTCGGTCTTGCTATGTCAACACTAATGCATTTACAAACGCGTTTTAAAATGAAAACTATCCTCGGCTATACTGGCATTTCTACTGCATTTTAGAGAAGCTCTCAGTCCACACTACGCGATCGAAAACGCACGTCACATGACCATTCATGCACACTGGGCATGCGCGTACATGTCTAAACAGGAAGTTTGTTCACTCTGCAGTTAGTTACTATTTTTGGATTTGCCTCTTGCGCATGTAGACACCTGCAGTATCATAAAAGGCACAATAGCTGCTAAAAAGGACAACTAACTCAGGCCTGGAGTTCCACCTCTATGTTATTGTTTACATGGTCGTTGAGGCTGGTCATTAGGGGCTTGACGAATCGGTAACGAATACGCAATGATCCAGAATAACCAATCAGGGTGTGAATGTGGGCAGCCACGACTTCTTTATCATAAGCCTTTGTTTTGGTCTGTTTACACTGAAACGCAACCCTGGAGTTTTCAATCAAAAATGGGGTCTGCAATGTTTCCTAAAGTCTTCATTTTGAGGGAAACACACTTCTGTAAACCCAGCCTCTGAATGAATCTGGGAGGGCAAGGAATACACTATAAACTATAAATGAGTTTTCTCTGGTGTGGCTGTCTGAGGCTGACACTATACAGGAGTGTATAGTAATCCCTCAGGTGTAGTGGAGATACAGAAGTAATCATCAACAACTCTGCTAAATCTAGAAGCAATAGCCCACTTGTAAGATTTATAACACATTCATTTGTATTTCATTTAAAATATAAAGTCAAAGCTGAACTCTGATTGGAGAACTGGTGTTGTGTCATAATCACTGAGGGCCAATCAGGTTGAGTGTGAGGGTTGATACTCATGACAGCAGGACAGATGGCTCTGGCACAGCAGAATGTATAAGTGTGTTGAGATTACCCAGTCTTTCCCTCCAAATGTTTACACTGAGTTTATAGCGACTGAGTCTGTATGCTGAAGCCTTAGTCAAAATGTCAGCGCGGTGAAGAGTTGCTTAAATAATCATATTGAATCGTCAGGAATAAACATGGAAACACTGTCCATATTTATATACATAAATGATAACTTTACAAATTATAAAAGAAGAAAGCAAAAATATATTCTAACCTAACATTACACAGATGTTGCTTGTGTCTATAATAATTGATAAGACCAAAATATAAAGACGTGACTGCACACATGTAAGATTAAGGGAGTGTTTTTCTCATGAGAAATTCAGAGCGAAAGCTTCCAATTGCTCTCCATTCATTCCCTAAACAACTGAAACAACTCAGACAACTGAGATATCTCATTCGTGTTTTTCCTTGCCTATGGGCGAGCTTCCTAACTAGCTAAATCTGCAAGACTCCAATAACCAACCAGCTTCATCTGAAAGAATGAAGTTTTGCTGGTGAACAAGCTCGTTTTCTCATTTGAGTGAACTATCCCTTTAAACAAGGTGACCTGTTTGTGCCTTATATAAACCGTTGCTTATATAAATTAGATTAATCTACCACTTCCAATGCAGGTCACACTCCAATTCATGCGATATTTACATGCATGGCCTGTACAGGAAAACATTATGTAAAGTAAACAGGGAGGCAAAGTAAAGTGAACATGCGCGTGGGCGGAGGGCGTCTGCGTGATGGGAGTTCAGTTTGTCGATAATGAGCACGCCAACAGAACTACATCAAAGCTGATGGAAGCCGCGGCCTCACAGGCAGCGACTGAACACTTAATGGTGAAAATAATGACCTGCAGAGGGCAGGAAGTGCACAGAAAACTCACAAATTAAATGTTCATTTTTCACTTAAGCCGCACTTACCTTCAATCAGCCTGACTTGAGGAGGTTTTAGGAGCCTCGTTCTACAGAAGCCTGCGGGTCACAAATGTATGTGAATTTACAGGGTCGTAGCAAAATGATTCTTGATGCGAAAAACAACAAGCAGGTTTATCCTCAAAATCTCCCAGAGATTCCATAGCATGAACAGAAACATCACTGTCTCGTGTAATCTATGACTGGACATCCCTCTACAGGCTGTGAGAGGAACATGCACGACAAGATCCTACACTTGTTGCACAAAAGACATACTAATAATTAATTAAAAAAGACAATTATTAAGCACACATTGAGATCTAGATCAAAAACACATTTAAAGGACAGTTCTTATAAACATAAATACACACAAACACTGACAGGTCATATTGTTTCGAACACTCAGAACACATAATAGAAGTATTTAAAGAAAGTGCATCAGAGTTTCTCACAAATTTTTAACAAACGTGGTTACTATGAAAAAGAGTTGCGTATATAATCTTCATAAACTTTCCAATTGTGTTCCACTATAAAGTAACAGAGTAACATGAGGGTGAGTAAATAATGACAGGACTTTTTTGGGGGGTGTAAACAGAGACGATTCTAGGATAAGTAGAA
This sequence comes from Botia kubotai, assembly GCA_036877585.1. Lineage (NCBI taxonomy): Eukaryota > Metazoa > Chordata > Actinopteri > Cypriniformes > Botiidae > Botia > Botia kubotai. Next base: position 2,880 of record JAZGTI010017702.1, on the reverse strand, counting down.
CATCCGGGGCTTAGCCCTGAGACAACCACGAATGTGTCAGAATACACATTAAATATACATAAAAATTACACTGGCTAAACGGCATTATTATTAAAAAGGGAAATCTTTCAGTGATGCTTACTAAAACAAAAACTCACAATGCCACACAGAATTAAACAGAAAACATTCATCCACAATCATTCTTAATGTGTATATCCGCTATTATAAACCTGAACATGTTTAAAATCTACAACATAGAAACCATGATATCAAGCTGTTGTTGCTTGTCAAATTAGGAAGATGTTTACCGATTACTAAACTCAGTGACAAAAATACATGCTATTAGGAAGCAAACATTAAGCATTGCAGTGACAAACTCAAAGATATACCAGTCACAGGAGCCCATCTCTCTGTTTAAGTAGATTACATTAAACACAAAGTAAGAATTAAAATAAATTTGTTGCTTAAAAGTGGCAGGGCTGTTCGATAACAAACACTATAATTTGACAGAGGACGAGATAAAGTCCATTTACAAACCAACCAATAAAGTATACAGTAAGTTACAGATACCTGAAGCAGCGTCATCCTTCTGTTATGTTATGGCTGAGGGCGATTTAATTCATTTTTCTTAAAAAAACACCTTTGAAACGTGGATTTTATTTTAAATATGAATTGATTTACTCCAGTAAACACAAACGAAGCGCCAGTCTCCACAACATCTAATGTCATTGGCTGGATCGTATATCACTTATAACTATATGGTTGGCCAGGTTACCTGTCGGTCATTTCTACTAGCCTTAGTGGGCGGTTCTTGTCAGGTATGATTGACATCGTAAATTGACGGGACAAGATCAGATTTGGGGTTTATTTTAATACGCAATAAAATTTTGTGATTAAGCCCGGTAACCCACCCCTTGCACCGCCCCTTCTGCTCTGTGTTCCCAGTTCAGTTCCGTTGGGTGAACTGAACTACAGGGACAGATAAATCTCAGCAGTAATTTGAGATTAAATTAGCAATGTCATAATGGTTATATTGTACGGAAGGAGAAAACAAGTAAACAAACATCGCTGCAGGCTTATATCAGGTAAAATCAATCTAAAGATTCAATCAAGAATATGAACACAACTTTTGTGCCACCAGGGGGCGGACGCGCAAAATAATCCCATTCATCATTTCTGACTACCGCCTCCAGGTAGAGATTTATTTAAAGGATTTCTGTCTTCAAACCTCATCGCACTTTAATTCTTAAATGTATTCTATTGAATATTAAGTTTGGGACTCACAGTGCACGGCGGTTTATGTACTCAGAATACCAATGGTTACAGAGCAAAGCACACGGGGGTAGTCATGTAAACCTACTTTAAACATGTCTTTTCAATCTTGTATCACTGTTTTACATTGTGTCTATGACCTCATACAACCGAGAGATCACAAGAAAATCTTAACGATTTTAAAAACGTATTTGTCCCACTGCAGAACTATTTAAGTGAAGAACAAAAACTGCAATAAAGTACAAAGTTGAATAAAAACAAAAGAAACGTCAACCAGTCACCCTACATCATCTAAAAATACATACTCGCTCTTATATTTGTGACAGAGAGCGCTGAGGTATATATAAGCCGTGCTGTTGACTAGTGCTTAGTAACAGTGAAATGACATTGACAGATCTTCCTTGGTCTGATTGCGTTAATAAATGTGTTTAGCTTTTTGATGAGGTAACAAGTGGCGCACTTAAACCCAGGGAGGGTGACTAACATCTCCCGCTGTATGATGCAGTATTCCCAGCTACTGTACAAACGCGGCATTCAATCCAACAACTATTTACTGTTCGTCAGGGGCGTGACGTGTTTTTTCTATCTGAACAGAGACTTCTTTACACGGGCGCAGGTTCGCAGCGATGACCGCCACGACAGCCGGTTGCTACGCTACAGGACGCAACATTAGCCGCGGCCTTTTCCACAGTCACGGTTCAGCTAACATACATTGGGCTGGCGTGCAAGATTACAATGAAATACGCGACGAGATCAATCACACACAACCTCCGTGTTACATTTCGACTGAAAGCGCAGTGTGAGGTCACCATAATTAGCCATCAATGTCCGTCAATGTTTCATCATAAGGAACTTATTAAAATTGACCTTCTGCATGTGTTATTGTTCTGTGATGTCACTACTACAAAACTGCATGATGGGTTGTAACATCAAACGCTCTGTCTGGTTAGGTCATTCGATGGGCTGTATTCCAGCTTTGCTGAAATAAGGCAAAACTGGTTTGAAAGAATCGCACAGTCATTGTACACTAGCACAATGTTGAATGAAATTCCAATGTAGTGAAAACATTCGCGTTATTTGTTTCTTGGTCCTTAGTGCTCTTTGTGCATGAGATCCGATTTGATTATCTAATACAAGATAAAGGGCATATGACTCACAGCATATCTGCAACAGCAAGAAATTGGGGAAAAGTGCCTGCGTTCTGTCACAGCCCATGTGCTAGTTTTATTTATTTATTTTGCTCAAAGCTGGTGATGTCATACCAAGAGACTTCCTGAACACAGGGTTCATTGAAGCCATTCACCGAAAGTTAGGGCCCAAACAAGCTGTTGCCTAGCAACCAAGGAAAGGCTACAAACTGCTTATTTGTCTGAGGGCAAAGAGTTACAAAGGGCGATGCCTCAGGGGCCGATGTCATCAAAAGGCTCAAAGTTCTGCTCATTTTAACTCCACATGAATGATCTGGGTATTGAGCTAGGCCTATCTGAGATGTACTGAAGCTTCTTTGTACTGGATGATTATTACTTTGATTCAGTTTGGTTTGGAGATATAAAGAGAGCAGGTGCTCCTGTAGAGGAAGATTGTACCATCCCAGTCAACATCACCATATAATGGCGCACTAAACATGCT
>JAZGTI010017701.1:0-12054 GCA_036877585.1 Botia kubotai | reverse complement strand
TCAAAAAATCTGACGAACACTGACAACTGTTCAATGTCAGTTCGGTTGCAAGACGAATCTATTGCAAGTGACATGGCTTCAGCTTTCTTTATGTCTGATAAAAGATTGGACAGACACTCACCCGCCAATGTCTCTACTCTTCTTGTTGCTGTGGAATCGGATAATGGCACCTTCTGTAATAGCTCCACAACTATTTTCTTCGTTTTGTCATCGTGATTTAAAACTTCCTCCACCATGTTAATTGCACAGTTTTTAATTAATTCGGCATCCGCAAATGGCTTTTTCGCCTTTGCCAGGTTCCAAGCAACACGTAAGGAAGCTGCGGATGCATTCTCCTGTATGGATGTGGTTTTGTGCATAACAGCAACTGATTGCTTGTAAGATGTTACCAATTGTGTTACCTTCTGTTTGTGGCTCTCCGAATGTTCTGGATAATTGCAGTTAAAATTGCTGTGCAATGCAATGAAATGGCATTTCATGTTATCAGCCTTACAGACTGCCACAGTCTGCGTGCATAACAAACACGTTGGCTTTGCGTTGTGGTGGTCAGGCAAAATAAAACAAAATTGTTCTGTCCATTCACATTTTAATCACCTATTTTCCGTGTCCACTTTTCTTGTTTTTCCACTCGCCATGTTTTCGCTGTCAGCCTAAGCTTTAATGATGCTGCGTTTGATTTTTCGCGCTAGTGACGTGCTTACGCTGACGTTACCTTGACAACACTATTTGAAATTAGTGCGGGCCAAACATTTTTCTCTCAATAGGGCCGCCTATTGAGGAACCCTGATCTAAGACATGTGGGGAACACTTAAGTAGTGTTATGGAAATTATACTCTCAATGCCGCAAGAAAAACTCTCAGTCAAGGGTTCCAGGTGCCAAAAAAAAGTTTTTATTGCTAGAGACAACAAAGCTGAGAAGCTCAGAAAACATCCAAGCTTCTTCCCAACCTTGAATATGACTTCCCCTTTTATACACATTAAATAGCATCCCACAGCCTTGAATCTGACTCCCCCTTTTTTATATCATGTACTTCATTTTTGTTTACTTAATTTTTTACAGTTCCATTCTAACTGGTGAAGACCAGGCAGGATAATTTTTAAAATAGACTTAAAATTAATAATTTGAATTTACATTTAGGCATTTGGCAGACGCTTTTATCCAAAGCGACTTACATCGCATTATACTATACATTGATCATTATACATTGAGTATGTGCAATTCCTGGGATCGAACCCATGACCTCAGCGTTGTTAACGCCATGCTCTAACCACTGAGCTACAGGAAAGCTTTAAATAGTTAAATATGAATTTGAAGTTCTAAAGGATTTCCATGTAGAGTCATTATAAAACATGTGCATGTGCAAAGAATCAAAACTGATCAAAATTGTAGTGGTCGGTGGCTGTATTGAAGTATACCAAGTATGTGTGAAAATATATCATACATATCATGCAGATTAGAAAATATACCATACATTCCCCCCTTTGGGACTTCTAAAATTCCCACCCTCACCAAGAGTGCTGCAACAAGACCAAGAAAAACAAAAAATAAAATAACAAAAAAACTAAAAAAACTTGGATCGAGGGCTGACTTTCAATGGATCTCAGCGAGGGAGCTGCTCTGCCACGCACAAGACCCTCACCCAGAATCAGGTTGTCTACAAGTCATTTAGCACCACGTCACCAACAAACTTGCGGTGCATGTTAGGAGAGGGGCGATGCTCCTCTGACCACGCCCCAGCCCCGTTGCGTTTGGCTTTGCTTGCCGGACCCCGGAGGAGGGCTATCCTGGGAAAAACGAGTACTGAGAAGTCAATGGTTGGGAAGTCTACAGATAGGGGGTGCTCATGGGGTTGCCCTGGGCTGGAAGCAGATTCTGGAGCTGGTTCAGCAGGACCAGTATGTAGAACAGAATCATCTACAACTCTCTCCAGGCTGTGTTGTTGTTTACCCTTCTCACTGTCACTCTGCATCTGTAATTTTTTTCAGTGTAGCAGATAGTTGGCGCATATTATTTCTCTGTTCAATTTGCAATTGTTCCAAAGAGGGTACCTTATAAGGGCGTCTTAAAAATGGTACTGGCATTGGTCTGCCTGTAAGCATTTCATGCAGTGTCAAGTTTGTAATCCTGTTAGTTTGCATACAATAGTTCATCAATGCAAATGTCAAAACATCAACACAGTTCAGTGTTGCATCAGCATAAATCTTATTGATCTTTGCTTTAAGGGTTCCATTCACTCTTTCCAACTAGGGATCATTTTCCTTGTTAAAATCTTAACCACAGTTCCAGCTCCCTGGTCTGCTAAGGGAACTTCCTTCACCCATCTGCTGAATCTGTTATCACCAACAGATATCTCTTTCCTCTGACTGACTTTACCATATCCACATAATTCATCACCAAATGTTTGAAAGGTCCCTTAGGCACAGGTATGTGTACTATATTCAATTCAATTTTATTTATATAGTGCATTTTACAATGTTACAAAGCTTCAAAGCAGCTTTACATAAAAAAACAAAGAATAATAATAAAACACAGAACAAATGTCAGACATGTTGATGGTATTATTACAAATATGTGTGAGATGTATAAGACTAATTAGGTATACTAGGTTTATAGTATGTTTATGAATAGAGGGTTGACTGAATCTATAAAATCACAAAATTATTGAGCAAGATATGCGTTTTATCTTACATAGAGTTGGCTTTCAATAGATAACATCTTATGTGACAGGGGTATAAGGGATTTGCAATAGTATCATCAACTACACAACATGCAAAAGTAGAATACAAACATAAAATATATACAATAAAATATTAGATGTTTACAATTTACAAAACCCCAGGCTAAGTTAGACATAAGCAGTCTCCCAGCAAGCAAGCCAACAGGGCTTGCTAAGTATTGAGGAGCTAAACTGTTCAGGGCCTTGTAGGTAATAAGCAGGATTTTAAAATTTATACGATGCTTGAAGCCAGTGTAGGCAGCCAGTGTAGAGTTGAAAAAACTAGGCTTATATGGTCATACTTGTTCGTTCTCGTAAGAACTCTGGCCGCTGCATTCTGAACCATCTGGAGTTTTTGGATTAATCTTGCAGGGCAGCCGCCAAGTAGGGCATTGCAATAATCAAGTCTTGATGTCATGAATGCATTAATTCATTTTTCAGTGTCTGGCTTTGAGAGCTTGTGATCGGTATGACACCTTTTCACACACAGCAACAAACTAGAATCGGTCAGATAAATATGATTTAAACCATGCCAGTGCAGTTCCACTTATGCCAACGCAATTTTAAAGCCTATGTAGTAGAATGCTGTGGTCAATAGTGTCAAAAGCTGCACTAAGGTCAAGTAATACTAGAAGAGAGATGCAGCCACGATCGGCTGACAAAAGCAGGTCATTAGTTACTCTGATGAGAGCAGTCTGTGTACTATGATATGGCCTGAATCCTAACTGGAAATTCTCATAGATATCATTTCTTTCTAGGAAAGAGCATATTTTTAAGTTTGAGATGGGTTTACTAGTTCCCTGGGATCAAGTTGTGGTTTTTTAATACGGGGTCTGATAACAGACAGTTTGTAAGGTTTTGGGCCATATCCCAACACCAATGATGTATCAATAATACTATGTAGAGGATCTATAATTTCAGGCAGCATCTCTTTCAGCAATCTGGTAGGTATAGGATCAAGCATACATGTTGTTGATTTAGATGATGTGATTATTTTTGACAGTTCATCCCTATCTATAGGAGAGAATGACTGGAGTTGCTCCTTGGGCAGGTTATGATGCACCATCTGATTTGTTTGTGTTGAAGATTTTTTCTCTTGCAGTATCTATTTTGTTATTAAAGAAGATCCATTATAGGTGTAGTTGTTCCCTTTCTGTCATTATTCTGAGTGCAAATGTCACATCCTGCTAAAATATTATCCACCATTGCTTGCAAAAAGGAGACCAGTATCTTTGTTGCTTTATATTTCTCAATATTTCTGCTCTACCACAATGATTAAATCTATGTGCATCAGAAATCAATAGTCAAAAGTGTAGTGGAAGCAATCATATATCCTTTATGCGATCGCCATATTCCACTATCGTCTCTAGCTGCCCCCCTTTGTTGCCATAATGAATACTCGTAAGCACTTGCTTGCCGTTAAATATGAACAAAATCATCAATCTGTGGTTGGGTCTGTATAAGTACCATAGGTGCCATGACAGCAGTTTGACAACCAACATACTCGCTTCTCGCAGTCACATTGTCTGGTCTACGCTTTGGACAAGGACTCAAACTTATGCTAAAGACGTGTTTCCACGCTCCCCGATCCCCTTCATTTTCCTTGTGTGTTCCAGTGATATTGTTTTGTCTACTTGTACTCACCTCCTGAAACCAGCTCCTGGATACTCCTCAGTTATACCCCAAAAACCCTCATCTGATAAAAGAGATTGCACTAGTCAATATTCTCATCTGTTTATCTAAGGACTTGATACTTATCAGTACTCACCTGCTGACATTACCAATCAGTCTATTGTTCAATAAATCTGCCTGTTTGGTTTTTAAAACTAATCTGTGTCTTTGAGTCTGACTTACTGTTACAGCAACAGTGTACTGTCCAACACTAAATGTTCTAGGTCAATTTTTTTAAAACATGGGGTGAGTGACGATAGTCCTGTGGAAGGTACGTATACTGTATGTTAATTGGTAACTTCGTCACCATGTCCGAAATTGAGCTCTTTCCGTCTTATGAGGAGACCTTCCTCTCTGCCGACACTTCCACTCTAATCTTCTAAAACAAGGAGCGATCCCTCTCCACTGTACATCTCAGCCAAGCCCCCTTCCTCATCTCGGGGGCGTAGAACCACCCACTCCACTCTTTGCATGCCAAAATCTACCCTCGCCTCCACTGGTGAGACACACTCTGTCTTCCTCTGCGTTGACCCACACTCTGTCTCATCCAACTATTCCTGGAATAGAGAAATGGACTGTGAAGGCATATTTAGTTCTCACATAGACTAAATAAAGCACAGCTTTATAACCTGTACATTTATCTGCCATTAACAGGTTACTCTCCTCCTGCCTCTGCCTTGTCCACTCGTCTAAACAAGACCCACCGAATCCCGGCCTCGCACCCTGCAGCTTCCCTGGCTGCCTCTCACGCTGTGCCGGGCACCTTCCAGTGCCCCACCGTCGCACCAGCAGACTCTCAACTCCAGGCGCATTCCCTAGCGTAAGGATGCCTCCGCTAGTGGCTCAAGCCATAACGCCACCTTTTCCTCCTTACGCTCCCTCCTATCTTCTACCTGTTCCTCCTTAAATCTTGGGGGCCATTTCCAGCGTGAGCCTGCCTCTGCAAATGGCCGCAGCCTCAGCCCCCCTCCCTCCTAATAATCCATTCTTCCTTGTCTCTCTTCAGATTCCTGTGAATATTTTTCGTCCGGCTCTTGATTTGTCTCTTCACCCTCACACTAACTTTACCAACAATTTTTTGTTTGGTCTCAAACACGGCTTTGATCCCATTCTTGAATCTCTCCCAACTCAAAATATTGTCTGCGATAATCTTTAATCCACTCTAGCAGTGTAACAAAGACTCAGGGGCAAATGGATCCATGTGCAGCTTTTATTAAGAGTAGTAAAACAGGCAAAAGGTCGAATACCGGCAAACAGAGAAATCATGAAAAAGGAAAAAAAATCACAAACAAGAAGGCAGGCAGAGATCAAGGCAGGCAGAACACATTCGTACATGTAATCCAATGCAAAAACAAGAGGCAGGCAGCAAACAATCAAAACGATAGGCAATCAAAACAAACCAAGTAATCAACAGGGAAAACCACTCTGAAATGTTTGCCTGGGCAAAACAAGACATCGCAATGAGTCCAATAATGTCCGGGGCTTATATAGTGAGGCTGATTGGGAACAGGTGCGGCAAACAGGAAGTAATCAACCCGGGGAACATGGGAATTGTAGTTCACTAGAACACTAATACTCAGGTGACGGCTCCCTCTGGTGGCAAGGGGGAGGCGGAGCGGCGGCCTTCTCTGTAACAGGCAGAGCCTGAAATAGTGGACGAGCTAATTAAAAAAGAAGTAGAGTCGGGTTTCATGATCGGTCCCTTTAAAACTAGAAATGTTTATTTATTTATTTATTTTTGTATTCTAAAAAAAAAATCATATTCACATATTCAATTGAAAAAGCATTACAACAACAACAGCCACAACCATAAAATAAATAAAATAATTTAAGGGAGAGAAAAAAATATATTTCCATTTACATGTGTATCTAATAACCAACCCTATATGCATAAAGAAGATATATACATATATATATAATAAAATAATACAATAGAATAGTAACTATATACATCCAGGGACAGAACACATGGCCTAATCAAATTCCATCCATAATAGATTCGAATCACAAAAATGTTGAAAGTCATCGTTCTATATATTAATCTCCTTCTATTTACCTGCAGCAGCAAAATCAAACCTTTCTGAAACAAACTCAACCCATTTACTCCATTTTTTAGTAATCTTTTCCATCATATAAATTTCTTTGGTAACATCAACCCAATTATTTAATGTTGGTCTTTTTTGTTTTAACTATTTACATGTAATTGCCCTCTTGCTGCCAAAAGCACACCCATCAGGTATTTATCAACTGATACTACGTCTGGGGATAAACATCCAAAAAAAGTGTTTTACTTTCTAAAAGTATGTCTATTCTGAAAATATGATCAAGGGCCTCCTGTATTTCTTTCCAATATTCTTGGATATGCGGACACTCCCAAAAAATATGATGGTGATTTGCAATTTCTCCAACATTTTGGGGTGTTATTACTATACTTGGCTGTTTGTATTGGAGTTATAAAATATCTGATATCGGATGGTTTTCCAGCAATATTCCTTTTTTAGGTTTAGTGAACTGTTCGATTTAAATCAGAGTTTCCATACAGTTGACCACTCCTCATCAGTAAATAATATCTCACTTTCAAGCATCCATTTCTCTTTAATATAAGTTGTAGAATGTGTAGTTGTAGAACTGTAGAACTGATCTTATGCCTAATGCCGGATGTGTATGCTTTCCGGAGCAAGTCTATCAATGGGTTCAAACTCTCTTTGAGTTTTCCTTTTATTTCTGGTCATAATAATTTCAGACCTGAAGATATCTGTAAAAATCCTGTTTTTCTTTTATTAACTGGAAACTTGACATTTCACCTTTCTCAATAATGATGCAAAATGAAGTAATTCCTTGTTTTGCCCACCATTTAAATCTGATTTGGGATGAAATCAGAATCATAAGCAAACCATTTTAGAACTGTAGCTTGCTCTATCAAATTTAACTCTTTTATCACCATTGTCCAGATATTTAAGGTGAGCTTTGTCCATGGGTCATCTAGTTCATCAATATATTTTTGTAATTGGCGGTCTGGTAATACTGTCTGTATTTCATATCCTTCTATGGAGCATGGTAATGTGGGTCACACCAATTTACCACTGCCTTTATTTGTGCTGCTCTATAATAATCTTTTAATGAAGGGAGGGCCCATCCTCCTTTATCTTTTGGTAATTATAATGTTTTGAAACATACTATGGGCTTTTTTCCCTGCCAAATAAATCTTGATAGCACTTTATCCCATTCAGCAAATTGTTTTCCAGTTATTTCTACTGGAAGACAATGAAATAAGTAAAGAAATTTTGGTAACGCGTACATTTTGATCGTTTTAATCTTAGAACTAAAACTAAAAAGGGAATTAGGTTCCATCTTGTTAAATCTTTTTTGATTTTTGCAGTTAGTGGTCCGAAATTCACTCAGTGTTTTTTCTGTATCTTTGGTCAAGTAAATCCCTAAATATTTTATTTTTTTGTATGCCATTTCAAAGAATATGTATTTTTAATTTTTGCAGGGGGGTTATAATTATATGAAGTTATTTCTGTTTTATTAATATTTATTTTATAACCAGAAGGGGGTCCAGAGTTCTGAAATTGTTTCATGAGTTAGAGGGTAGAGATTTAGTTGGGTCTCCAAGGTAGATTAATATATCATCTGCATAGCAGGCTATTTTATGTACCACTTCTTTTATACTAATACCTTGAATTATGTTATCCTGTCTGATGCTTTGTATTAAAGGTTCCAAATAGAGTGCAAATAAGTGGGGAGACCATGGGCACCCTTGCCTGGTACCTCTTTCCAAAACGAATGATTTAGATAAATAACCATTGATCTTTATTTTTGCAGTTGGTGCATCATAAAATGCCTGTATACTTCTAATTATGTTTTCATTAAATCCAAGTTTGTGTAAAACTGTCAGGATCCTGGCTTCTGTCTAGTCTGAGATTGCGTTTCGCCAGGATCCTGACTCTGTCTTGTTACGTGTCAGAGCGCGAGGTTTAGACTCCACTCAATCTGTCTTAGTTCGGTTTCGTTTTGAGGCGGAGTCTGGACTTGCGCTCTGGGTGTGCGTTACGTGTGGAAGCACATGGCTAATTGCATATTCATTAGCCATGTGCCCTCCTGTCTTGCGTCATCACCCCGCCTCCTTGTTCCCCCGTTTAGTCGTTTCTGTTAATGTCACGCACCTGTTGCTTTCATTTCCCCTCGTGTATTTATTGCCCTCGTGTTCGCTGTCTTGTGTCGGTTCGTGTTGTCCCATGTCGTGGTTGTCTATTGGTGATTGGTCTATTGAGCGGTTTGCGCGATGCGCGTTGTTCATGTCTGCTGTTTTCTCATGTGAAGTCCCCGCTACTCTCTGCTCGTGTTGAGCCCGTCATTATCTGTTATTCGTTTCTCGTTACTAAGTCTCAGTCAGGTCTGTATTTGTCTTAGATCTTGTTTCTGTCCTCGTTCAGTTGTCTAGTGTGTCCCTGTCTGGTCTGTGGTTTAGTTCGTTGTCTCCACCTTGTTATTGTTTATTTATTAATATATGTATATATTTGATATAAATATTAATCAGTTCTTTATTTTATTTTATTTATTTATATATTCTTATCGTTTTCTTAATGACCCCTTTAGCTCGTTATTTGAAGTCTTTATTTTGTGCATTTACTTCCTGTATTTAAATTAATCTTATTTCGGTTCAGTTCTTGTTGCCCTCTTGTGGCTCAGTTGTGCTCTTTGTTCAGCCTTGTTATGGTTGTTTAGTTTAATAAACGTCTCATTTGTGTGCCGCTGTCTGCACCTGGGTTCCTCCCTTTGCAAACCTGACAAAATCTTGTAAAGATATGTCCAGCTGACAGAGTCAAAAGCTTGTTCAGCGTCCAAACTTAAAATCATTGCTTTTAGTTTGTTTCTCTTGATGTGATTCATAACATCAACGTGCGTCTAATTTAATCTTGTGTCTGATGCTGATGGATAAAACCTGCCTGGTCTTGATTTGTCAAACAAGGTAGAAAATCCTCCATCCTTCTGGCAATAATTGAACTAAATATTCTATAATCCATGTTCAATATCGACAGGGGTCTGTAAGAGCCACATTCTAACTTTGCCTTCTTTTGGTTCAATAGATGTTAGCGCACCTGTTACGGAGGAGGTCCCTGCTCCGCCTCCTGCTGGTCACCAGCGGGAACCCTTGCCAGAATACTAATATGCCATTTTGGACTACAATTCCCATCGGCCCCGTATCCAGGACGAATGAGCTTCTGGTTTGCCACCTGCATTCAATCAGCTGCCCTATAAAGCCCAGGTCTTCACTTCAGTCAGTGCGATGTCTTGTTTGTCATATGCTGCATTTCAGAGCATTTCTTCGGACTGCCTTCACGTTACCGTTTGGACTGTTTACCGTTTGGACTGTTTACCGTTTGGACTGTTTACCGTTTGGACTGTTTACCGTTTTTGAACCTTTGCTACCTGCCTCTTGTTTTTGATTCGGACTTGGTTATTGATTGTTTGCTGCCTGCCTCGACCCTTGCCTGTTTCTTGCTTGTTGTCCTTGTCTCGCCTACATTGCTCTGTTTGCCAGTTTTTGACTTGTGCCTGTTTATTGTTTGATTTCGATTAAAGTTCTGCATGTGGATCCCACCGCTTCAGCGTCTTCATTACAGCACCCTTCCAGGATGGGTGAGCTATGGCATTCTTTAATACCCAATTAAAAGTACGAACCAGAATAGGTACTAGTTCCTCTTGAAATGCCTTATACCACTCTCCAGTAAATCCATCTGTTCCTGGGGATTTATTTGATTTTAATTTAGTAATAACCCCTTTCACTTCATCTGCAGTTATTTCTGCTGTTATCGATTTTTGTTTATCAGTCAGAGAAGGTAACTCCAAGGTATCTAAAAAGAAGTCAATCTAATGTTTTAGAATTTTATAGAATCTTTTAAAAATACCTTTGAATGTGTTCCTGTTTGGTTTGTATCGTATTGGTCATTGGGTCACTAATTTTATAAATTGTTTTGTCTGCTTGTTGCTTAATTTCCATGCTAATACTTTCTTAAATTTAGAGAATTATTATTCTAATAACTTTAATTGATGCTGTAATTTGTTTAACTCTTGTTGCCAAATTTTCTTTTTAAGAGAAGCTAATGCTATAATTTTACCTCTTAATACTGGTTTTGCAGCGTCCCATAATATAGGAGGTGTGACCTCTTCATTATCATTATTTTCCAAACAAGAATGAAGAGTATTTTAAGGGGTCATTAAGAAGATTCAGAATAAATCAAAAAAAGTAAATAAATAAATAAATAAATAAATTCAAAAAATAATCTTTATCTATTATTTAGTCTAACTTTCAAATAGATTGGAGCATGATCACCAATATCCATTGTACCAATGTCACAGCTTTTTACCCTGGTTCTATCTCTATTAAACATAAGGAAATAGTCTATCCTGGTATACACAGAATGTGGATTAGAAAAATGTGTATAATCCTTAGCATTTGGATATAAATCTCTCCATATGTCAATTATACCAATATCGTTCATCAATGTATTAATCTTCAGATGGAAGGAGTTAGGGAAAGTTGTTTTCCTATTTAAGGGGTCAAGTTTAGAAGGGTTCAGTTCTGGCTTTATTAGCAGAGTGATACAGTGAGCGTTGCTTCCATCCCTAAAATTTAAAAGACAGTAGTTCATAAGAACAAGATCAAGCTGCAGACATTGGGGACAACAAAACTACACATCAGTAGAGGGCAAAATGACTCTCCACTGAACAAGATGACTGCCAACTCATTCCAAAATCAGTCAAAAACTGTAAGATGACACACACAAACACAAAAAATGGCACCTGGGGTAAAATGTATAGCGAGGATGGTTCAAAATAGGCATCTAGAAGCAGGGCTGAAGTCGTGCAAAGCTAGAAAAACACCCGCCATTACTGAGAAGCACAAGACCATAAGGATTGGGCCGTAGAGGACTGAAGTAAGGTCAACTTCTCTGATAAAACCAATTTTCAGCTTTGCCCAACCCCTGGTCATCTAATGGTTAGACTGAGACATAGAGAGGCCTACAAGCCACAGTGTCTCAAACTCACTGTGAAGTCTGGTGGGGGATCTGTGATGATTTGGGGGTGCTTCAGCAAGCTGAAATTGGGCAAGTTTGTCTCTGTGAAGAATTTGTCTTGCATGAATAAAGTCACATACAAGATTGTCCTGGAAGAAAACTTACTTTCTCTACATATTTTAATTGTTTTGACCTTGTTTTGAGTTCATTTTCTGAAAATAAATGCTCAATGCCAATGTTTATTTGGAATTTGGGAAAAGTGTTTTCAGTAGTTTATAGAACAAAACAAACATGTTAATTTTATTTAAAAAAACATACCTATAAAGAGTATAATCAAAGAAACTGATAATTTTGCAGTGGTATATATATATATATATATATATATATATATATATATATATACACACACTCCCAATCACCTGAGTACTGATCGCCCACACCGGGTGCTGCCAATCAACAAGCATACTTGGTCACGCTACCTCCTCACTCCTCACACCCTTTACTCAACATTGTGACCTCCTATTTAATGTTTACTCAGCATACCTACTCAGCACACGTCACGCCACTGCTCATCCAGTTGCACTGGCTGCCAATAGCTGCTCGCATTAGATTCAAGGCTCTGATGTTTGCCTTCAAGGCAACTA
>JAZGTI010017700.1:0-12054 GCA_036877585.1 Botia kubotai | reverse complement strand
TGCTGTATTTGTCATGATTAATTAAATAAAAAGTACATTTATTAATAATATTGTTAATATATAATAATAATATAAAATAATTAATTGTCCCTTCCTGGTCAATTCATTATTCCTGTGTTTTTTAATAATAATTTATGGTTTAGCTTAAAATTAAAGGTATGCTGTTATTATTGAAATTATGCCTGATATCAGTATGTGCTTTTAACTTCCTTCCCTTTTTTCAACTAATTTTTTTTTGTTGTTGTTTGTTTTTCCAACAGATTTGTTTGATGAGACTTTTCCCTTCAAATTATCATCATGGACATTGGAAACAAATATAAACAAATTTACCTAAGAAGAAGGGCTGTTAAGAGAGTAAATGACTTATTTGACTCCTTTGATTGCACTCAAGGCAGTGAGGAATTGCACTCGGATCATTTCGATGTAATGAATATGTCAGATTCTAAGGAGCCATGTGCAGAGGACTTTTCAGATGGGGTCTCTGATGATGAGCAAGCAGATGACGAGAATTTAGGGAGTTATGATTTGGTTTCTTCGCTGGCAGGCTGGGCTGTTAATTTTGGAGTTTCTCTGATTGCTTTGTCAGCCCTTCTGACGGCATTGCTGACCCCCATTAGACAGTTTGCAGCATTAATAACACCAACACACTTCCAAGCAACTCTTTATTAAAACTTTTTCCTCTTGACGCTCATTTATTGTTACTCATTTATTTGTTGTTGTTCCTAAAAACTGGTTCAGACTCAAATTTGCCTATTTAATATATATTTTTAATATATTATAATATATATCTGTATATCTTAATTCTGATTCTAACTCAAATTGTAATGTTAAATATATGTGTTATTTATTTATAAGAACTTTTAAGTGCATTTAACCTGCACTGATGGAAATAAATGATTTTTTTTACATTTTTGTTGTTGAGCGTGTGATTTACTCTTTAGTTAATACGAATTTTACATATACAGTCAGCCACATGTGGGCCACATTAGGGCAGTGAGGTCTTAACAGAACTAAAAAAAAACCAATAAGAAAACCAATTAGATAAGTTTGTTTATAATGTGTTTGTTTTTTTCTAAAAAAGCAAGATGTTGGATCGACGTGGGAAATAAACGTTTCGATGCCACGGGAGACAATGATTCTACATTCATTCTATGTCAGAATGAATGTAGCATTTTTGTTTGTATACGATTAGCTTCATGCAGTAGTTACAGAACTATTACACAAGATGTTAGTCAAACATCAGTCGATGCCAGGGGACGTTTAAATTGGTCGGGGACCAATTTAATTAAGTTTAATTCGCTCGGTCATGTAATCCAACCAACCAGCAGGAGTACTCTGGGTTCGAGCCAAATTCCGTGCTCAGAGCACTCCCCCAGACCAAACCCCCACCGGACAGCACGCTACATATGCCTTTATCATCATTTCCAATTACATGTTAGTGCAAAATGACCCTTACGTAACACCTCTGATTCAAACCGTAAGTTAAACTGTATTGGGTATATCACATAAGGAAGATAAACAAAACGTGCAGTGTTGTTGGACCCTACAACACATACATGTAACAAATGTGATGATAACACGCATGTTACGTTTGCAACAAACATTTAAGATTTATTTTCACGTTCTGTATTTCTATTGGCCAGTGCAAAGGTCGCCGTCATTACAGAACATATCATCATTTCCGTTTCCGTGTAGTGAACGCGATGAGCCGTAGAGAGGTTTATCGTCTGTTACCAGTGCTTGGATACAAAAGCTCGATGATGGTGGGATCCCGTCTTTAGAGTATAGAAAAACGTCACGTCAAGCTTGCTCCGGTGTTCCAAGAGTTCGATAGAGAAGAGGTGGTTACGATAGCTCTACTCTAATATCAATTGGACTCGGTGGTTCGGTGCATTGGATAATAATGTGTTGTGCTGGGATGCGATCGGATCTGGAATATGGAACTTTTGGGATCTCATCTTTACTATATTTACTGATACCGGTTGCTGATATTTATTCATTACTTTAAACTGCTCTGATTTGTATAAGACGACAGTTTTACCAAATTAATGGTTATGGAGGACAGCACGGAAGAGGTAGGAGAAGAGTGGACATTGCTCCTCTGGACCACGTTTGCTGTTCTGGTCCCAGTGCTTATTACGCTGTGGTGCAGTCTTCAGCGTCTCAAACGCAAAGTTGTGCTAAAAGATCTGTTTCGAAAGAGTAAACACGGCTGGCACTACACGGACCTGTTCAACAAGCCCACCTACTGCTGCGTGTGCTGTCAGCCCATACTGCAGGGGGCGTTTTGTGACTGCTGTGGCATATGCGCGGATGAGGAGTGCATACAGAAAGCAGATCTCATCCTCTCATGTAAAGAGATCATAACGCAGACAGATGGGGAGTTTTGCCACCGGTGGGTTAGGGGTAATGTACCCCTCGCCAGCTACTGTGCCGTGTGCAAACAACAATGCGGGACTCAACCCAAACTCTGCGACTATAGGTACTCAATATAACGCTAAGATGAAGTTTAGTTCTGTTAACTGGATGTCAGATATTCTTTGGAATAAGTAATAATGATTTGCAATACGGTTTTTGCCAGTTTTGTTCCATCCCTACAACATATGCTTTGTATTAACCCTTTAAATTAGTTTTGTTATTCTGTGTTCATACATTATTATTGTAATACTGCTGCATATTATTATTAGATAATATTGAAATCGTTAGTTTTCTTCTTCCACTGTTGAAGTCTATGGCAGCCCTGTAGAACCGTACATAGGAAAGTTATGAAATTTGGCACACTGATAGAGGATAGTATGGAACATTAAACACCAATTTTGGAGTCCCTAACTCAAACCCTTTAGTGCCACCACTTGAAAGATTTTTGATGGGTTAATCAATTTATGTACAGCGCATAAACAAATTCATCGAAGAGCACGCAATAATGAATATAAGTCTGTATCTTCGCAGTGCTTTGGTATATTGCCACACAACTTGGTACATGTCATCAAAGGCATGACCTGAGGGTGCATGCACAGTTTTGTCACAGCGCCACCTACTGGTCCAGAAATATGAAAAATGGAATATGAAAAATTTGTTCATACCTTTTGAGTGCTTTGATCTATAAATATGCGAGTGGTCTCTTCCTTGAGGGTGGATTCCTTGAAGCATGCCGAGTCAAACAATATCTGATGTTTCATGGTCGGTCATTGTGGACATCGCCCATTTCTAATTTTGTTGTAAAATGTAGTATTTAACGAATGCAATTGTGTGTTGTTACAAAACTTTATATAGTTCATCATCATCATATTCTGAGGTGACCTGCAAAATTTGGGGCAAAACTTGTATATATAGTACAATTTATGAAAATGCTTATAACAAGTGATTGCAATAACATAGTTATGCAACTTCTTTCTTCGTTCTACGATACCTAATTTGTCATATTCAAGGCTACTTCCTGTTGGCCATTTAAATATTTTTGTTAAACCTACTTTTTCAAACTCCTCCTACTGCGTTTGTCTGATTTGCACAAAATTTGGTATGCATCATCTACAGACATCCATGACAAAAAGTTACTTAAAGATTTTTGATCGGCTACTCTTGTACAACAAATTTGACGATAAGCACACAGTAATGGGTATAAGGCTGTATCTTGGCATCGCTTTGGTATATTGATACGAAACTGTAGTTGTCATTGTCACAATATCTTGACCACATTAAAACAAAACTGCTCCACAGATGACAAAAAAGTATATCACTTTATTTTGTTGTAAAGAGTTTTACATATGTTTTTTTCAATTTTTTTCTAACCTTATTTTTCTCAATCTCATTGCTCAAGCATCAAATGCTTCTCTTAGTGCCGTTCATGGACTTGACCCCGTAATTGCTGTTTGCAGCTATATTTATTATTATTATTATAGTTTTATTATAGTTTACCATTTTTAATTTTCTGCAAAATGTACTTTTTTAGGCTTGATCTTGACAGGCATTATCTAGGGACAATGGCAAAAAATTATCTAAAGAATTTTGATAGGTCAAGCTGTTTAGAATATAAGACTATGAAATCTGTGAGTTTGGTAAATTTTTAAAAATTCTATGGATTCACATCCAATTTTGAAATATTAATAATTAAGATTAATAAATGATTTGGGTATGAAAATGACTTGAGAAAGACGCCATCATTATATTTTTACACAGAGATTAGGACTGCATGATTGACAAATCATAATTCTCAGTTATTTCCTTTGATATAGTAATTGCGATTAATAATGTTGATTGTTTGATTTACATTGAAGTGTCACACTGTATAAAAAGAGATGCTTTTATACTAATGGAGCTCTCATCTATTCTCGGCTAATATTGGCTGTTTTTTCTTCAAGCACATGACAGGCTGTGAGCGGCTTTAGATAAATCAAAACTATTTAAACTAGATAAATAATAAACATCTTGAAGATGCTTCCTTAGTTAATAACTTTAACACCGTTTGCCTTTAAACATATAATAAACCAACATCTGATCCTTTGTCGCTTACTCTACAACCCTCTAGTGGACAAAATGAAGCTTGGATCACCATTGGCTAGATAGGGCCCAAGCAGTGAAAGTAAAAAGGGCCGTGTTGTTTTCTTTAGGATTATTGTTTTCCTTGGGATTATTATCACACTTTCAGTGCTTGAGCCCTAATTTCTTTAGGGTTATATTTTTTTTTCTTTTTTTATGATGGTGCATATATCATACATGCATGAAAGCACCCGCACAAACTTGATATGTGTACAACTTGTGGACAATTTTTAAAAAATTACATTCATTAGCTCTGCCCAACAGGATGTATGCCATTTTGGATTGTATGTGGATTTTGTCAATTCCAGGTTCTGAATTTTTAAATACTCCTCCTAGGGGATTTATGGGATTGTCACCAAATTTGACAGATATAAAGCCAAGACCTTGAAGATGCTAAATTGCTAAGGGATTTTTTTTTAATGGTGTTGGCATGGTTAGGCAATAAATTAATGGCAAAAAGCGAAAACAGGAGATGACTTAAATCTGCTGCGTTAATTGAGTGATTTTCTTCAACTTTCAGCTGTATGTTTGGTCTTAGGCTCTGATGACATAGAGGTGGCTTATGTGAGTCACAGTCATAACACCACCAACTGGCAGAAGGAAGTATGTCACTTAAAACAGCGGGTAAAAAAGTCTGTTTAAATTTACCCAAAGACCAAATGGTCTTTAAATACTGCAAAATGTAGAGAATTAAATCATTCTCCACCAAAAATGTAAAACTAGTTTGCTCAAAATTAATGTGAATACATCTGTTCTCCACCATTCCTTGTGTAAGGGAAACAAAAATGATTCCAAAAGAGAAATATTAATAATTGATTTAGATCAATAAATGATTTGGGAAAATCTTAACCAATGTAGTACATTGATTTAACACTCTTTTAGAGCATGTAGCAAGGATCAGCAGGATTAAGGACTCTAGATTGAGCGTGAACTGCCACATCATGATAGTGTGATACAAACATATGTTTTATTAACTAGACTAAACACATACAGTTTAGCACTGGAGGTTGAAGCAGAGTAAAGATTAATTACTTAGCAGATTCAAAATAATTCAGCAGATCAACAGACTGAACAAGCAATAAGTTTCTTAATTCCAGCACACCATTAAATCTTCAATGTCTTGGCATGATTCTGACCAAATTTGGTGACAATCACATGAAATCCCAAGAAGGAATATTAAAAAGTTCACAAGATGCGCTTTTTAAAAAATCCAAAATGGCCAACTTCCTGTTGGCTGGAGCTAAAGGGTATCAGTGCGAAAGTTGTTCGCATAGACATGAGCGATACATGTACCAAATTTCGTGCAGGTGTGTGCGTGTATGTATGGTCATGTACGCACCATCTCTAACAAGCAAAATATCAGTTTACCCAAAGGCCCCAAAAACTGAAAAAAAAAAATCTTAAGGAAAACAGTAGGGCCCTTGGGCCCTAGAAAAGACATTAAGGTATCCCTAACAGGCATGTAAAGTTTGTAAACAGAACACGAAGGGCTTTTTCTTTATATTTGAATTTTCACCATTATATAATACATACAATACATATAATATAATACAACATATAATACAACAAGGATTGCTTAAGTCAGCAGATTTTGCCAATAGATCTACTAATCTCTTCATGAAAATACAGCAATGAAATCACTTTCTCAAGTCATTTTTCCTCTCCCCTAATATGGCTCCAAATTTAGGTGAAAATTGCACCCTCTACACATTGGTGAATCAGTAACTATTAATCTTTTAATGGCATTTAATAATTTGGCCTTCATCACTGTTAATGTTGGTCTTGCTTCTGTAAAAATATTTAAAAATCAAACATTTGAGCCAGGGCCCTCACGTTGAGTTTACACAGAATGACCCTACTGCTTACATAGTTATGACTCCTAAGGTGCCTGAATTTGCAAACGTTTGGGGCTTAGCCCAAACCTAGGGGGTCGTAGGGGGGAGTGGTCTCCCGGGAAGTTTTTTTCTGTTTACAGCAGCTATGTGGAGTGTTTATCTAATTGTTCTTTGCCTTCATTGTTCTGAAATCATAACGCAACAAATTTCAAGGATAACAAATGTTCACTTATGCCACCTTAAAAGAGGCTAAATTTGGTTGGTATACTGGAGTTGGTAAAATGAAGTTTAAACTGACAAATCTGCTACATTTGAATTTATGCTATCTGGGTTCCCCAACAATGGCAAGTAAATGTGGGCTTTAATACTTTGAATAGTATTAGACCAATAAAAGAGCATTTACTGTAATTATATTGGCCTTTTTTATTCGAATAACATAGTAGATGAGCATTTAATGTGCGGAATAAACAAAGCATTAATGAAATATAAAAATATATTGAATGGAATGAGTTTTTTTTTATTTTCAGCCACCATAACAACTTGACTTCAAAGCAGGTGTTTGCTGGAGCCCACAATGTCATCAAAGTACCACGAGAGCCATTCAAGAGCAGACAGTTCTTTATGCTTTCTAACTGCTCTTGCAGTACTTTGACGTCATGCTCCAATCAGTCTGCATAGTGTTGCTTCAAGTCGAACACACCTATTTACTTTAAAATTGGCATGCAGTTTTTCCGAGTTGCCCTCATAGGGCTGTACAGTGACATATATGTTGCATGTGCTACAAGAAAATCTGTGTCTGTGGGATTAAATAAAATTACCACCATATCAACACAGCTGCATATGTGTAAGACAACGCCACTTGTTTGAGTGAACTGACACGTGTCGAGCCCTTGTGTACGTGTCGAGTATAAACCTTAAGAAGCACATAGAAGCACTGCGTGCCCATTGTACTTTTACTCTGGCAGCATCTGTTGCAACGCAGTGGCTTGTGTACATTTCAAAATAGGAGTCCAACATAGCATAGGAGTCCGGATTCCTAACAGCCACAATGAAATGCTTGCGTCATACTAAAACCAGAGATTCTCTTAATATGGGAAGACAACAAACTCGACCATTCTACCATTGAGTAAACATAATTGTCAACTTCAATTATGTGAAAAACATCAGCCAATCGGTAATGCCAGTGATATCAGTTTTACAACAGTCAGTTACATATTACGTTGCACAGTTTCTTGCTACAATGTAAGATTAGATTTTAATCTGCTCATTCAACTCATTCAACTAGTTTCATTGGGCATACGTAACAGTGATATTAGTGTTAACTGTGATTGTAACTTTATTGTTGAAATTTGGAAGCCAAATGAAATAACACATCTTTTTTAATTATTAAGTCTTAATTTTTTGTTAAATTTTGTTTTGTTCATTTATTAAAACGTTATTTCATCATTAGACATTAGGCATACACAGAAGTCATAATAGTCAGTCTGATTTTAATTGGTGAAACCTGAAAGCCAAACAAAGAAAATGTCAATATTTCTTATTTACTTTGTGGGTGTTGATGCCGTAAATGAGTCCTACTTGTTGCAATATCCACAACTCTGCCTTCCCTTATAAAATAGCATCTTCATAAAACCTATATACAGTTCCAAACAAAGGTATTGTTTAATGTAAAATGTTAAAACATAATAGTATCATGCTTATTAATGCTAAAAAAAGTCCTCAAACTTTACTATCTAACTGAAAACTGATAACTTACACGGATCATCCTGTTTAACAGTTTAAATAGACAAGGTTCTCAATGTTATCTATTGCATTCTTATCTATTCATTTCAGTGAATGTTTGTATCTTTGTAATAGTTGTGTGCGAGTCCTTTAATTCAAGTGAAAAGGTTGATCTCAACATTATACATTCACTGTTGGAAAGGGGCCAAATATGCAGACGATGCTGTAAAAGAGAATGTGCATCACCAGACGGATTGTTTTTTTTAAATCCAGTGGAAATTTTAACAGTTCAGAACAATCAAGAGACTCATAAACATCACAAAACATAAAAACAGTCATCAACAATATCCAGATAACATTACAGTATTAGGAATCCAGGTTATATAAACCTTTAAACTGGGCTATTGTTGTAAATTCAGTTCATTTTAATTTTATTTTTAAATTAACATTTTGCAGATTCTGAAAGGGGAATGTAAATTTACAACCTTAACAGTATTTATTTCTTTTAAGTAATTTGATTAAATTGGCATTTGTCTCTTGTCATTGCTATTATGTCTGATCAGGGACAAGATCCTTCATTCTAAATCCTGATAGCATCAAACGTAGCACTAAACTGGTCAGATCAGCTTTGTAAACACTTTGTACATACCCTAACACTAGGGTAATGCAATGTTTCATCATTTATTAAGATTGAATTATGTGCTATATAAGAACTCATTTTAGGATGTTTTGATAGTTTGCAGTCAAAACCACTATTCACTTAGTGTTTTAAAACAAGAAAATTATTATATTGTGACACATTTGCTGTTGTTTTGAATATGTAGGTGTGTATGGTGTCAGACCACAGCACATGATGACTGCCTGTCCAGTCTGAATGACAGAGATCTGTGTGATTTGGGAGAGTTCCGCTCTGTTATTATACCTCCATACTACCTCTTTGAAGTTAACAAGCTCACCCGCAGACTACCTGATGAGTACAGCAAGGTGAGACATTGCCCACAAGCACAAATATCTGTTAAATGTATAAAAAAATGTAACCCTTAGACTTAAATGTGTTGTCTAGTCTAACAATAGGCATTTATTGAAACCAAGATGCCAAAACAGCTCGATTTGTTCTGCATTATATATTAAAAGCTATATTATACCAGGCAGTATCTGTACGTAACCTAATTTCATTCTAATGTTCCATCTGCTAATTTGATGTTTATAGCTAAGAGTGCAACATACACTATTTAGGTGCACTTTCTCTGTTGTCTGCTGGAGTTTGAATTCATTTTGTTGTGAGCTTTCAATAAATAAACACAATGCAGTCACATTGCTCATGAGTGTTTTTTTAGGCCTAATAATAGAAGTATTTAGGGGTGCGGTTAATCTGTCATATTTATATTTTAGTTGTGCATTCATGCTATGTCTAAGTCTAAGGATGTCTTAAATTTCACTATTATGACGTTTTATATACGTTTAACATTATAAATGTAAACTGCATGTCATGTACCTTTTAAAGGTAGACTTTTTTCATTTAAATAACATTGCTTTTTGCTGATAAATTTACTATTTAAATCTTTAAATTTATTTTTTGAAAACTTTAAGTAAAATGATTTTCCTTTGTTTAGTTATTCTGCTTTTGTGTAATAATCCAAATAGTTAATGTGGAGTTCACTAAACTTAATTTGTTTAATGAACCTCATTTAACTGTTTAATTGTTTGTGTGTGTATGTGTGTGCGCGCGTGCCTGTAGCTTGCTGCGCTGTGTGTGAGTGGTTGGACTCCGCTTCTGGTTTTGGCAAACACACGAAGTGGAAATAACATGGGAGAGGTGTTACTGGGAGAGTTTCGTACCCTCCTTAATCCTGTGCAGGTATCAGTGAACTTGTGCTTATACACTCTCAGCCAGTCACTCTGTTTACTTACACTCTGCCACTCTATTTTGCTGGAAAGGTATATCCCTGTTACTGTTTCTGTACTACCTCAAATAGTTTAACAATGTTAATCTATCTGGGTTTTGGATTTGATTGTTTGTTTTAGGTGTTTGACCTGTCTGAGCTTCCCCCCTCAAAAGCTCTACAGCTGTGTACTCTTCTGCCCCCGGGCAGTGTGCGTGTCCTGGTGTGTGGGGGAGATGGCACAGTGGGGTGGGTTCTGGATGCCATTGACACCATGAAGCTAAAGGTAAGAACTATAAGGAGCAGAACAGAGTGTACTACACTCTGTATAACGTCTTCTATCAGTAGTATGAGATTAATTTTGTGCCAATAAAAATAAATGCAAACTTTAAAGAAACAAAAAAAAACAAAACAATAAACTTAATGACAAAAGTGTAGCATGGTTTTCAAACAAACAATATTTTAAAAACATGAAATGAAAACTGTAAAAGCGTAAACGAAAACTGATTTGCCAAAAAGATAAAAGAACAGTTTAATGGTTTGTTTGAAAAACATGGTACACTTTTGTCATTAAGTGTATTGTTTAATTTTCAAAAAGGTTTTTTTTTTTCAGTTTTTATTTTTATGTTTGTGGGCACAAAATAAATCCCATACTGTGGATGGTTTGGTGATTACGGTGACATTTTTGATTTTTAAACAAACTCTGATTTACAAACTCTGTTTCATTGACGTTAAACACAAATCACATTTTGGATTTAATATTTTTCTCCCAAACAAGCTGGCCACAATTATTGGCACTATTTTATTCAAAACTTTATGCATTTGCCAGGGATATTAGCTCTAAACCTTCTCTCATAATTCTTAATGAGGTTGAGATCATGAGATCATTCTTGCATACAGAATCTTTCCAGATCATTAAATGTTGGTTTTCTCCTATTCGCTTCACACCACAAATTTTGCCTGCCAAGACTGGCCTGGGAATTGATGAGTGGAATTTGCATGCCAATCTCCACCCTGGATAGCCGGATATAAAAGGGATATGGTGTGTACCACTCATTTAGATTTGTTATTTGGAGCCAGTGTTTTGCTTTGCTTTTATTCTTTTGACTGGAGATACAATGCCTTTCAGTGGTCTCTCACTAGCAGCACAAATGGAGAGTTCCCATGAGCATGTCGGTTGCACAAAGAGAAAAATTTCCTCTAAAAGTGTGAATTTATATAGATGTCATCATGCCTTTCAGTGCATATGCTTCTGGTTGTGGTTGGTACCTTTGTCCCTCGGATGGCCACAATCTCTGCTTCAAATGTTTGGGCCATGCCAATGCTGAGATGGCCTTCATGTTTACACTGTGAGAACATGTTCATAGGGACATTTCGGTGGTGGTTGTCTTTTAGTTTAGTTGCTCCCTGCTACCCCTTCTGTTGTAGCTGCACACAAGGGTGCGTCAGCAAGCTCTGATGGTGAATTGAAAAGCCTTTTTGGCCCAATTAGACTTGGTTCTCAAAGCTGATGCTCTTTTCAACAGCTCCTCCCTGGTGCATTCCCCTGAAGAATGACCTTTTAACTTGGGCAGGGCACGATCTGGTACCCGAGGCCAGACCTCTGGAACCTCTGTCTGGTCTGTGTATGTGACATGGAAGTCCTAGGTGATTTACCACCAGCAGTGGTAAACACTATCACTTAGGCTAGAGCCTCCTCTACCAGGCAGCTATACGCCCTGAAGTGGCATCTTTTTGTGGACTGGTGACACACAGTCTGCCACAGTCTGGATCCGTGTTTACCTTTTTACAGAAAAAGGTTGGAGAGGCAATTGTCCACCCTGAAGGTGTACGTGGCTGCTATTGCAGCACATCATGTTACACTGATTGGGAAATCCTTAGGAAGGCATGATTGAATAATAATTTTCTCAAATTATTCTGAGACCTCCTCCAGGCTATGTGCCCAAGGTTCCCACGACTCCCTCCAAGGACCAAGTGTGGAACCTACAGCCCCTCTCACAGCCAGAGGAGAACCTAGCCCTATCCCGATTGTGTCCAGTATGTGCTTTACGTATTTACCTGTACTGCACTGAGAAGTT
>JAZGTI010017699.1:0-12054 GCA_036877585.1 Botia kubotai | reverse complement strand
TTGTTGTATTAGCCCAGACATCAGTCTTATTGAGCTCCAGGCTGTCTCATTACTCAAAGCAGTGTACACTGATAAGATAGCATCCCCCATAAATGCTATTGTATACTGTTAAATCAAGACATTTAAAGTTAGGGAACTTATTTAGGAAGTGAATAGTTATTGAAGGCCAAAAATAAATGCCTTTTAGCTCATGTCAAACTTGCAAAATATGTGAAAGATATTAAAATATATAAGGGGCATACGATTGTTTAAGAAATAATTCTATTCAAGCCGGTCTCTTACTTTATAGGCAATTTTGGAATTTCTAAATTTAAAAAAGGTGTTTTATTTTTATTCATTTAATTGTTTTTTTTTACATTGTAGATATGTGTGTTATGTTAAACTATTAATAATAATATATACATATTGCAGTTTGTGTTCCTGCATATTTTTGTTGCAATGGACTATTTTTCTGGAAGCTTTAAGTTTACCAAGGGTACCTATAGGTAAAAAAATTATTTCAATTCAAATCAATCTTTAATGTCAATAAATGTGTTCCTTTAATAAGCAGCTATGTAGTTATACAATGTAGTCATTCAGTCAGTACTGCCAAAAAAGGTCTGTATCATCCTGTGATGGTTTGTTTTTTGCTCACAGAGTCACAAAGACAAAACTGTATCTGTAAGAGCTTAATAACAAATGTAAAAGCCACAGTAGTATTTATGGAGGCCACCTGCTCTTTAAAAATGAGTGTGTCAGAGAAAGTACAAGAGATGAATCTTGCTGTGGGTCAGAATAGGAATTTAACCACACACACATTGTGCCCAACCATAGTAACTGTGAACCAGAGTGAAGCTCATCATTCTTGTTGGTCACCAGCAAGATCTTGACCCATCGACCTTCTCACTTTCTACCACAGCAGAATGTCTCATGCACCATCTAACAAGCAGTTCCCTCAGCCTTCGCCATGTGCCCTGGGAAAGGGGAGAGCAGACCCTGGAGATGTGCAATGAAAGACGGATGAGACAGCTGTCTGTGGTCACCTGTCCTCTGCTGCACTGCATGAGTTGAGATATGTTCTATTAACAAGCCGCTGCTAGTCAATGGTCTATGCATAAACACACAAAGATCAATGCTCTGCTTGGCCCAGAAGATCAGACTGCTCGTCGCCATCAAATCAGATGTTTCTTTTGAAGGGTAATTACACCATCACGATTTTAAATTGAGCAGAGCATCTAATGGAATACTTGAACGGAAATATTTTACTTGTGAAACCTTAGAATGTAAACAACCAGTATAATGAATAATGAAAATAAAAGAATTTCACAGCAAATCAAGTAGAATGGATTCCATCATGGTGAAACTAATAAGTTAGCAACAGATTGGGGACATGGTGCCATGGTGCCATGGTTAGGGTATACATAAGAGACTAACTGCAAACAAACACATTAAGATGAGGATCAATGATGGGCTTGTGGGGCCTAGACCCGATTATTTTTAGTTGTGTGTTTTCACAATCTTTTCATGCTTGGTCATTTTTGTTACTAATGAAATCATTTTGAGTTTCAATTCTCTGCTAAACATCAGATACCATACTGTAAGCCACACTTTTATCAATTGGCATAAAGTCTGGTAAATATTGTATCAAACGTTTTAAACAACAGCCTGGTGATTTGCGATGACTGGTTGCTATGGTCATGATGCTATAAATCTCACACACTTTGAAATATTTTTTTTTTATTTTCTGCTATAATCGTCAGTATGCCACAGCCTAGCTACTGTACAACCAGCACTGTCCCTTTAAGAGGAAAGTACAGAACATAAATGAACAGTATACTACACTGTCTTATTTAACAGATGCGCTGAATAGTGATTCTGGCACCCATACGCTCGGTCTCACACGCTCATCTGTCAATGCAGTCGATCAATATTGGCAGCCATAATGTATTCACAGTCCCAGTTGTCACAGCAGCCAGCCGAGAGGTAAATTAGTAAGGAGAACCACCTAATATGACATATTGTCAACAGAGAGCATGTTAATCACATGTCCCATAATGCAACAGCTCCCTCTCAAGCATTCTCTTTCTTTTATATTACCTTAGACTGAACCTGACAGAGTGCCTCCAACACAAAACACATGTGATATAACCCATATCATTATACTTGTGTAATAAAATACGTTTTGCTGGTATCAGCATTCAAAGCCAGTGTAAAAGTGTTTAAATGTAACCCAGAAGGAGAAATATGAATTTAGCAAACTGCTTAAACATCGTCGTTATACGTTGTTGATTGTTTTTAGTAGTAAAACAATTCATTTTATTTTGTAGTTTGTACGTTGTTTGTAGATAATTAATACAAAGTTTTTTGGAAACATAACCTTATCTACATAAATTTTATGTGTATTGTGTGTTTATATGTAGATTAGTATTAAACTGTGGTCATTTTAATATGGTGAGTGCGTGTGCAGACGTTTGTATGTGTAAGAGGACTGTGGAGATGACACGCTGATGTGATTTTGTCTGCACTCTAAACAGTCGTTTTAATGTTTGTTTTAAGAGGACTGCTGCTGCGCTGTGCACTTACAGGGCTGATGCAACACAATGAACACATGGCCCTCATTCCTGAACCCGCAGCCAAAATGCTGTAACATACAGCCTTTGGCCTGAAGGAGAAAAACACAATATGATTTTTGACAGATTTATGCTTATTATTTCGCCAAGAGTGAAACTACAGCCTTTTCTGAAAATAGGCCAAATGTGAGCACACCATGACTCCAGCTACCCATAAACAACAAATCAAATAAAAACATCTTGCCTTTGCACTCATACAGTAGAGAAAAGAAGCTTAGCATTCAGTACAATCACCGAAATGACATCACTTAAAGTAATAATGCCTCTAACAGCCTCCAACATCATTTACATGATGAGAAATGATTTACGTTCATTGTTATAGGACAGTACTTTAGATAATGCCTCTGAGCATTCAGATTTGATCTGGTGTCTGACGCAGAGCTACTGCAATGAGGAAAGAACTGCAGACAAAAAAGCATTAGATTCCTGTGGGTGTGTATAATGTTGATGGAGGAGTTCAGGGAATCAGTATTGAGGAGGTTTTTGTACTGTTGAACGCAATGGGTTTATCAGAGTGCAAATTTCTGCAATTTGTTCGCCTGAACAGCTCAACCTACATTCTTTCACAAACTCTATTAAATCATTTTATATTTATATCATTTTAGATCATAAAGAATTGTATAATAAATGATTATTTAATTTAATAATAAGAATCGTAATCTTACTGTAAGTAACTTATTGTTTGGAAACAATGCAAAACTTAACCAACAATTTGCATACAGAATTGTGGTTGGCTTTTTGCTTTGTATAACGACAGCTTTAATGGCAGTTTAAGGCAGCTCTGGTGTTGTATTTAAATGACAGAAAACCACAAAATGTATTTGAAGCACTTTCTCCCTAGACTACACTGAGTTTACTGGTTGAAATATCTGATTAGGTCTATGCTAAGATATGCCTTCCAACAGTGCTGATTCATCAGAGCCATTTGTGCTAGTTTGTTTGTTATTTGTACGGGATGATTATGATGTCCTTTGTATGGAGTATAAAAGAGAGCATGTTGGATCAGAAAGCTATAAGTCAGAAATTGATTTGAACTTAACGTAATAACACGTGTGGTGGAGAGTGACAACAGACACAGCGGGATTGGCCGTGATGTTCCTCAGAAGCTTTTGTTGACCAAAAATTAATACATGTGAAAACGCTGAAAGGGACAAAATTGTCCAGGAAATTGTGTTTTGAAGGAGGTTGCAAATAGGGCACAATGTACTTTTGCAAAATGTTACATTTACGCATTTGACAAACACTGTCATCCAAAACAACTTGCAGTGCATTCAAGGTATACAGTCACCTACTCGTTCCCTGAGGTCAAACCCACGTCCTTGCAAGTTCACCAGGTAAAGGGTGTTGGTGCCTGCTCCATCAACTCACACTGGACTTCTTGAACAGCTTGTGCAGGCAATCATGGAACTTGGTACACTGGATGGAAACCACAAGATTGAATTTATGGCAGTGTTGAGAAAGTCCAACAGGCAGCAGGTGTGTCTTTAAACATTAAGCCAAGAATGTTCCATGTCCCTATTCTCGCTCTTATATTTTATAGCCAGGTGGAAGGTAAAGGGCCCAGACCGAAGCTAACAGAAGGGCGGAGGTCCCTCCTATTGGTTTATTTTAGTAAAACATATTGCAGTGTCGTTAAGGTCGATTTACAATAATTAGAAACTCAGCGAAATGCGATCCATTAAATGTCACGTGTACAAATGACCATCGTGAAAATCCATGTGCATGAACCTCCCAGTACAGTTTTGTCAAAATAAAAGCTGTCACCTAAAAGGGCTAATCATGTAACTGGTTAAATTTCAAGTATATGACTCATAACAGCCAAGACGCCATTGAGATTTGACCGTGCCAGCGACATTGTTATGAAAACATAAGTTGTGTGCGGTTGAAGAGTTGTGTTTCATGCATTGTGATGATGAAACAAAATCTAGATGGTTTAGTAAGCCTGAAAATTTTCACCATGCTGAATCACATGCAGAGAGGAGACCAGATGCTTTAACACTGCTGCAGCTGTGTGTTTACATGTGTGTGTGTGTGTGTCCCACTGAGTGGCTAGACATTAAATCCAGCACAGTCTAGGCTATAAGTACATTTTAATCCTGAGGTACAACTGGAAACATGATACACAGGAGTACAGATTATTTTAGCTACAGTCTACATTCATTTACAGCTGTATACTCTTTAATGTATTTTAACAATTCTTTAACAAGTCTGATATTTTTCCTATTTATATTTATCCTAAGCAATTTTAGGAGAAACATCTAAGACAGAGTTTATGGCTAAATGAAACAGCTGAGAGCTCCATCAAATCTCCTGAGCTCTGAAAGGGCAACCTCTGAGAAATAAACTTTCATCGGGTTTTGAAACCACAATTTAGAATTGAACTGACAATCAGTGTCGGAAGTAGCAAAATGGAAATTAAAAAAAAAATTATATATATTCTATATATACAAAAAAATTAAATATCCATTTTGCTACTTCATAGCAAACAATAAAAAACAATAAAAAAGAATACACAATCCAAGTAGCAACAGGTGGTCCGGGGTTTAAATAACCCGGTTAACAAACACAGGTGTAAGTCGCTTTGGATAAAAGCGTCAGCTAAATGACTACATGTAAATGTAAATGTGGCAAACAGGAAGTAATTAGCCCAAGGCATGGGGGAACATGGGAAATGTATTGTTGGGAAATGTAGTGTCAGTGTCGGAATTTAAAAATGAAGTAGCAAAATAGATATTTATATAGATATATATAGATAATATATATATAATAGATATATAATATATATATCCTTTTTTTATTGTTTGCTGCCTGCCTCTTGTTTTGCTTTAGACTGCGTTATTGATTGTTTGCTGCCTGCCCTGACCACTGCCTGTGTACCTGTTTCTAATTTTGTCTCAACCCCATTGCTCTGTTTGCCATTGTTTGACCACTGCCTGTTTTGACTATGATTGTGTCTAATAAAGAGCTGCAGATGGATCCACCTGTACATGAGTCCTTGTTACACAAACAACATTGAAACAGGCTGCAGGCTTACAGCCTTCTGAATCCTGGTTCAGAACACCCAAGAAGTTTATTTTTGCCCCACAAAATTAAATTAACTTTTTTAATTTGCGATTCAGTAAATTCTTCCTTTCATCCTGTGGGGCTACATCAATTTAAACTCATGTTTATAAAGGGGGCTGATTCTTAAATGCTCCAGTCTGAGAAAATTCACAATTAACAGTACACACACATAAAAAACTTGTTTGGCATTTGAAGAAATGTCTTTTGTGTGCACTGACATGCTGTTTCTTCTGGCACTGACTCATCATAATGACATTGCTCGATTTCTCCGAGCATTAAACTATAAATATCTCCTCAGTGTTGACATCATAAGCTATGACAGAGCACAACTGAATAAAGGCACTGTCACAAACAGTCTTAAATCTTCGGCCTGTTTTGAAGTTGCACCTAAGGTTTCAGAGAGGACCAGAAACATGTGAACCTCCCAGCAGTAGCGCCCCTCCTGCTCTCTACACCATGCAGGACACCAGAAGCCTGTGAGATTACACGTGAGGTGTCGTAGCGACAGCCCGGACCCTCAATGCATCAGAGTGTGTCTCATCAGCAGTCTTGTGGCATTTAATTGGGGGAATTGTAACAGTCTTATCTCTTTCTAGCAGAGAGCTCATTACCAGTGCGCCTCAGTCACCACCACTCGTGTCAATACTGTGACAGGCAGAGCGCCACCTCCACCCACTGGACCGTCCGTTATGTAAATTAATTAACTCCTAAAGTAATTATAAATGGTTCTGCTGCCTCTGCGCTCGCTGCAGCTCTCAAATGAGTGTATTTTGTGAGGCCAGTTTTCTGGTTGACAGGAGGGATAAAAGTAGTTAATGTCACTGGTTAAATGAGCTTAGCATATGGCCGTCATTCAGATCACTGGCTGTAATGAGCTTGTTAAAGACGTGTCACCCCGTTATGAAGCTAAGATCTGTCTGAAGTTTCTTTGCCATCTATGATTCAGTGTCAGTTTTAATACATTCAGGCAATGACCCAAAAATGTCTTTCCTACAAAAATACATGTTTTTCAGTGTTTTTCTAAAACTACTGGCACTTTGATATCCCAGTGGTTGATTTTTCTTAAAACTAATAGATTTTAACTTTATTATTTTTGTTTTATGAAGGTCAGATTTAAACAGTCTTGGAACGCCTTCATCATATATTTAGCTTTTATCACATGCCCTTTATTAATAGATTTGATTGCTTTGCCCTTTTCGTAATTCGCAGACTTCATTAAAGTTCAGATGAATGACAGTACACGACAAAGTCACAGAAATTATTAGTCTACATTTACTTACACAGTTAGTATTCCAATGAACATGCATTCCTTGTTTAAAGAGCATAAATTAACAATTAGTTTTGTTTTGCCATATCACTGCAATAAGAGATATGCGTAGATACTTCTGCACATTCTCCTTAACCATTTCATTTATATCACTCACTGTGACCTTGTTACCCAGTCCTCTACCCCCATTTGTTGTTTAAGCCCAGTCTGTCAGCACTCCTGAGTTCACAGTTCAGATTCTACTCCGGCAATTTTGTGATCTAGTATTACAATTTCCGGCCCTGTTCATATCCTGCTAGCGGTGTGGAATGCGGAGAATCTTGTACTCTATGTATATGAAGCCCACTGGCCTCCAAACCTGCTGCAGGTTTACTGCTGATCTGAAAAGTTTCCCTGTCAGCAGCAGATGTAGCATCCTGAGCTATCACCAGAAGCACCGGTCTCTGCTGATCCACATGAGCGTCTGTGATCTACAGACCACCAGGTCCCGGGAAACAGTGCTGATCTCTGAGAGATCTCACTGACTCAGTGTCATCCCATTACTCCAAAGCCAGTCCATCCAATCTGATCTTCAACAAAGAGAATGATTGCTTTAGCTTCATCTTACTTAGGCAGTTCTTACTGACATGGGTGATAAACCTTTAAAAGTCGTCCACTCAGCTCTTCTGTCTGTTGTGCACTGCCCCCGCAGTTCTCAGAAGTGCAGGGTCTGTGCTGGAGTGTATATTAAACCCTATCCACGTTAAAGCACACTTCATCAATCACTCACTTCCTGAGCTCGGGTTCCACAATGCCGCGGCTTCCTGCATGCTCCTTGTGATTTCAGGAAGGCACATTAACTTCACTCAGCACTTACAGTTGCAATGTGATGATATACTTAGATGATCATATTGTTTCAAACAATAACACAGGTCATGTGACCGGTGGATCATTGCGATGCTTATAGGATTAAAGGGTTATCAAGTTCACCTTCATTCCGCATGAACAGACACAGACATACAACATACACACTCACACACAATGATTCACTTGTCAACTCAAATTTAGGTGCACAGATTTTTCAGATTGGTAATGAATGAGTAACACGCAACAGTCACACTCCAACCTCACTGACCCTGAGGGGGTCTGTACTGTTGAGAACGCTGCATCGTTTCCAACACATCCATATTATCCTGCTCATATGCGACATTTCACTTTTGTGTTTGGAGTTGGGGGGAGTCAGTGCATAAAGCGGGGCATGTTGTCACAATATACAGATATGTTGCCACAATGGAATATGCTATTGAACAGTTACACACACAACAATATATTTTATGTGTTATATTCACACACTCAAAGATAAATCAGTTTCAGGTCTGACCAATATAACATCCCTTAAACTCTGCTTATGCTCTCCCTGTATTACTGGATTAAGTGGGGACTGGAAACATGGGTGAGAGATCCACCTCTCTGAAATCCCTTTAAGAAACTGTTTATAGTGCAGCGCCCTGAAAGTCTTACGCATTAAACAGTTATCTGAAAGTAGAAAGAGGGGTTCAGTTTGGACCCTGTGCAAGCAGACTGTGGCCGCTTGCCAAAGCTGCTGGCGGATATTGGCTGGATCTGAGATGAATGCAATGGCCAGACTGCGTCTTGGCAGTAAATGCCGGCTTCTTAAGCACATACCTAATGCTCCTCCAAATGCTCTTGAGGCAGATTGCCCAGAGTCCATCAACAGAACAACCTGCTCCTCAGATCATCAACAATCACATCTAAAGCCACAAGCACCACAAACACACAAGATTACGGTCCAAAAAAGATTCAAAATGTTTGTAATCTATCCTGACAGAACTGTTCTGGTCTGTATACTGTATGTCTATTAAAAAAAATATATATAGTTTTGCAGAGGTCGCAGGAAGCACATAAAAATATCAGAAAAAGATACTTTTCACTAAAACATGTCACAAGAAAGTTTACAATTTTAAATCAAGGTATATTTATTAAAATGAAGAGAAAATGTATTTGGACAGGAAATGTTATATTTATTAAATAATAGTGAAATATAGTTCATATATATATATATAAATGAAGTATAGTGTAAACTTCCATGTCATACGTTCAACTAAAAATCACCTTAATAAATTTACCCATTTAATAGTTTAGAAAAATACATTGCTTTGATAATTTGTTTGCAGAGTCCCACTTGCCCATGTTTTGTATCTAATGCAGATGGTTTTGTGCCCAGAAGTCTTTTGGGGCCAGTGTATTTTGTGGGCAGTACACAGTATGTTCCTACTAAATTTATCAACTGCGTGGTCTTTAATGCAATGTGCTTGACTGCACCTTCCATTTCAACTGTGACAAATGATCCGGAAAATATCAAAGACATATTGAAAGGTCTCATTATTGATGCGGCTCACAGAATTAAACATGCAGTTGATGAGGTCATGTGACAAGTGTTTTAGCATACCACTTTTTTAAAATACTATGTTTAAGCTACTACTTTTAAAAGAATTAATTGTTTTCTCTTAACAAACTGTATTCTGTATATTTGACAATAAGGTTTTGACAATAAAAAATAAGGTGTAGTATGCATAACATACTGCATAGTGTACAGTTAGCAGTAAACTAGGATTCTATTTTGAACAGCCATAAAATTATTAGATCATTGACAAGTGTCTGGTGATCAGAATGTATGAAATGTTTCATTTGCAGATAAACTGATAGAAAGCAATATTTATTCAGTTCTATTCTTTGTTGTATCCCTTTTAAGTTCAACCCTGTCTTTCCACCCAAACTCCCTCCAACGCAATATTTCATCAAAATAGTCTCTGGAGCGCAGCCAAGTCTTACACGTAATGCCATTGCAAGCTCCACTACACATCATTTTTTATCTGTATTTTAGTTTTTCTGAAGAAAAGAGGGAAAGAAAAATAATGTGTGGAAAATTGCTGCATGAGGCGGGAAGGGCCTTAGTGCTGAGACTGGAGTTGACGTGAGTGTTTTCAATAGGCTTTAAGATGTATGGCCATTATTACCTGTAATAAATGAGTGTAGCTTGAGTGGATTTCTGCTTTATTTTGGAGAAACTGGCCTGAAGCTTCAACAACAACAGAACTGCCAAGAAATGTACGCTTGGAATAATGAAGTTAATGCCTTCTGGGACTCTGTGTTGCTGTAGTTTTATTTTATTTATGCAAGGCATTTTTGAAGCACATCAAAGACAAACATATTCCCAACACTTCTCAATTATGCTACATCGCTCATTAAATATTGATTATTGGTAGTTTCAATATGGTTGGTGTCAGATTAAAACAGCACTGCATGTGCATACACCATTGCTAAAGAAATGAGCACCGTTTTTAATATGCACATATCATTTCTATAGAGTTGTGTGACTGAGAGACTTCACTATCATCGGTATTTCACCTCTAATGTTTTCTGATCATTGTTGAATTCCTATCCCAATAAGCCATGAGGCCATACATTACATTGATTTTACTATGGACTTGCTTTAATAATAATTTAAATAATTAATAATATTGTTACCATGAAATTGTTTAATAAAATTGTGGCAACATCAATATGCTAAAAATGTCTGGTTTTCATGACTATTTTCATGAACTATCCAAGCTATTCTGAACATAATGAGATTTTAGAGCATAATTTTCAGATTATATTAAATCTGGAGGACACAGTTAAATACGTGTTGCTGCTGAACTGTAACTGAACATTTTGTAATGGTTCTGTACTTTGGTTTGACCTGTCTGTTGACCTGTCTATAGCACTTATTCATTGTTGCCTCTTATTATGATTGAAGTTGCTTCCTTGTCCTCATTTGTAAGTCGCTATTTACATAAATGTAAATGTACTTTGTTTTTTAAAACACATGAACAAAATGTCTCGAAATAACAAGAAAAACAACTATTTTCCACTTACTTATGTTGCTTGTGTGATTGTAGGGTTAGCTTTAAGGCAAATCTATAATTTAAAGAAAGCAAGTAGAGCCATTATACCAGGAGATTATACCACAGCTTATACCAGGAGATAAATCGGTTATTTGTTACTACTAGAGTGACACCCTAATGAATCTATGTGTGTGTTTTCCCCTACTCTTAGAAGCATTCAGGCCAAAGCAGGGGGCGTGCCCCCCAGGAAGAGTGTCCTCGCTGAGGGTGAGGGGTCATCGGCTGCCAGCTGGACGAAAGGCTTTTCATTGACGGAGCACTTTGTCCATCTGCAGGCTGAAATCAATCTGCCCGCATGCTGCAGAAGAGCAGATCGGGTTACCTCACACCCTCCCGCCCTGTGACTCCCAACACCTTCTGCTTATTGTGAGAGCTCTGTGGGTGGTGAGAACTACTGGGACTTGCTTGAATCTGTGAACATTTTTGTTGAAATAGACAAACTTTATAGCACTGGGAGTGCAGAGCAGTACTGTAGAGCCCTTTTGCTGAAGGTCTATGTTGGTGGGGCCTGTTTATTCCTTAGCTTCTGTAGGGGAAATGTAAATGTGTCACCTTTGGCCTTTCCAGAAGGAATATGGGTAATAACAGATTTCAAGGGAAGGGTTTGTCACCTTAACTGCCCTTCTCAAATCATTTATCCACAAACACCTCCTATAACAGCTACAGCATCAGCTACTAGTTTAGCTTACTGTTAGCTTACATCAGGGTTTCCCAAACTGGGGTTTCACAAGGGAATTGCAGGGGGTTTGTGAGTTGATAAAAAACAATTATAATTAAATTTATAATAATATATTTATAATTTATAATATAAATTATAAATATGTATATTATAATGTATGATGTAAAAATAAAATTTATAATTTATAATAAAAATTTTAATTTAATTTAAAATTAATTTAAATGAGTAATTGTAAAATAAAAAAAATCTAAAACACTTGGTAACAAAAATATTTTATTTGTTTACACTACATGTCATGTGACCGCTACACAACACTATATCATATCAGAAAACAAAATGGACATGATATATATACCAGTATAATATGTTGAAATGTATATATAATAGTAATAACAATAGTTATATGAAATACTACCAATACAAACTTTAAAATTTATTAAAATATATGTTTTTGAAGTTAAACAAGCAAATGTGTCATTACATTATTAA
>JAZGTI010017698.1:0-12055 GCA_036877585.1 Botia kubotai | reverse complement strand
GCTTTAGTCTTTCTCTTAATATCAGAGGTCACAGTATCAGAACAGGTGCAGAAATGCTTAAAAATAAGACGGCCCACATCAAACACCCTAAAAAAGTTAATAACTGATGATTTGTTTTTGTCTTTTTACATAAGGACGTGTGGTTGCTGCCACATTCTGGGGAGAAAAATGCCACTGTAGGAAAACCTGACTTTTAAAATAAAGGTTTTGTAATTCAAATGGCCTAATAAACATACGAAATAATGTTTTTATGCAAATGTAATGCAAAAATGTTCCTGGCAGGGTTTAGTTTAGGGATAGGGGACAGAAGTTTTTATTAGCTTAGTATAGAAAAGTCCACAGTAACTGTCTGTGTTTACCATATATTAGGGACAAATTCGTACCCAAAAGACAGCAAAACCTGACAAATCTTAGCAAAACCTCCTTTTGGGAATGTCCTTATTTGTAAACAATGCTATAAAAATATAGTAAAAAAAAAGAAAGTTTTTTGTTAGGGTTAGTGTGTGTTGGGTTATATTGTTTATAA
Organism: Botia kubotai; assembly: GCA_036877585.1. Classification (NCBI taxonomy): domain Eukaryota; kingdom Metazoa; phylum Chordata; class Actinopteri; order Cypriniformes; family Botiidae; genus Botia; species Botia kubotai. The sequence goes on along the minus strand of JAZGTI010017698.1, from coordinate 11,529 downwards.
CTAGCTGTGTATTAAAACAACAGAAGTCTATAGAATGTCCCCGTTTAGATAGATACTTAAACTTGTGTGTGATGCTTTTAGCTCTTATCAGTGAACAGACTACGATTATGAACACAGAATTATAAAGCAGCAGTATATGCTCAGGGCTCAAGAACATTACACACACACACACACACACACACACACAATGGTGGTTATGCATGTTAATATTTTTAAACATATAGTTCAAAATATTTGATTACGCTGCTTACACAGTTAGTATCTCTCTTTAATTTTCCTCCTGGCTGCCAGGGTTGAGCAGAATTCAGAAACTTTAAGCTGGTTCCTTTGCACAAATATGTGAATTTGGAATTTAATGTATTAATGTAATTTATAATGAAAAATGAAATGTATTATCAACCACTACACTTACAGCAGTGATTTGATTTTACCGTAATTAAATTCCATTTTAATTGTACTTCCCTAAATGACAATTTTCTGCACCCAGGAACTGAAATGAATTCTCGGTTTGGTGCTAAATGGCGCACACGTGTGTACATGACGATGACACAGGTAGTACCAGACGCAGTGTGTACACGGCAATGCAGTTGCTGTTGTTTTGTTGTGAAGTAACACACACTGTTAAACATCCCTGCAAGACCAAATAAACATATCAAACAATATTACAGTGGATAGAATGGAAAGGTCAGATTCATTCAATATGACTGCAGGAAAGGAGATGAAATCTATTTGTCTTTTAATTGACATTTGTAAGAATATTCCAGTGCAGCCAGAAGGACGTGTTAAAAGGGAAATGGATTGAGAGAGAGAGAGAGAGAGAGAGAAAGATGAATGGACCCGCTGATGGATTGTTTCTGTAGGATTTAAAGCATGACGAGTTTGTGACAGCTCGTGTTGAATCTACAGGAAACAGGAAAAGCTTCAGGAGAATCTCAAGCTAACACTGAGTGCTAGTTTAATTTTCTCATTCCGTTACGTTTTTAAAACGTTCCACTAGAAATGTTCTACTAACATTACTGCGACAATGTTTTGGTAACGTTGTGAGAACGTTTATAGAACATTAGCCAATGTTGTGAGACCGTTCCCTGTTAGCTGGGATGTAGCTCATGCTTACGATGAAATGTTGAATGTGTCCAGTAAACTGTGTTAGATTTACGAGACCTTCTGAAGGTCAGTGCACCAAAGACTCACAATGACCTTTAAAATGAGGCCAGAGATGATGATTAGTCATTTTAATGTGTCTGTGTGACCGAATCAATGATGTAGATGTCACAGATGTGATACATTCACAGATACTCTATTGACGACTGTCATGGAGAATCGACAGGTACGTGTGTGTGCACAGGTGATGAGAGTATCAGGGACCAACAGTATTGGCCAGTGTGACCGTTTTTTAAATGTAGTTATTTTTACTGTTCTTATTGTTTAAAGAATATTTCAGTGTTTATTATAAATGATTTATTTGTGCACGTCATTTTTTAACTAACGTGTCCTCGTAATCTTTACATGCCCTCATCATCTAAAAATATTAACACCTCCCCCTCAAAATGACCTCTCTTCTCTTGATGATGTATGTCTGTCCCCGAAAGCGGGACTAATATTGACTGTCCAATGAAAAGGCAGTTTTTATTCCTCCAGCTTCCAACGAACCAATCAATTCCTGAAGAACGAAAGTAAGTCCCGCCCATTTTCCATTCCAAAAGCCATTTCACTTGGAAATGCATCACCATAAGGAAGACAGTCACAGCTTCAGATTTAAGGTTACTTTCATTTGTAGGCTTTGGTTACGAGAAAACAAAGTGCTGTTTAACCAATGGCAAAATCACTTTAAATGTATGACCTCAGATGGCTTATTGTTTTCATAAAACAGTGCCATATAGGAAGCAAAAGACAGATAGTTTTACATTTGGCAGACGCTTTTATTCAAAGCGACTTACATTGCGTTAGGCTATACATTGATTCTGAGTATGTGCAATCCCTGGGATCGAACCTATGACCTTGGCATTGTTAATGCCATGCTTTAACCACTGAGCTACAGGAAAGCTCAAGTTTTTTAAGTAGTATTAAAGATGATACAATTACTCTTGCAGACTATTTATTAAGCGGTCACAAGAAGTGACAGAATGGCACTTAATCAGAGGCCATTAATTTAAGAAGTAATCAACTTCATTAGCCTTTATAATTTGTAAACTGTTTATAGTTGCAAGCTCTGTATATTTAAAAACAAATAAAAAATGCTAACCAAACCGTTATAGATTTATAGTCATGTGCCATCATAATGGTTATCAGCCTAAACCTAAAACAATAATAATCAATGAAATCAGTGTGTTGATCTCCGTTTCATGCATAACCGCTGATCTCAGCGCAGGAAAGTGGTTTAATATGCTGTTAACTGCTGTGGGCAGAAAGAGGAAGTCTGTTGAGTGTTGGATCAATGTTTCTGAAGCAGCGGGTCAGGCTACAGTAATGGCTCATATTGTTTTTAAAGTCTGGTCATGAGTGTGTGTCGTAGGTAGATTACAGTGTAATTCTGCTGCTCTTTTGTCTTCCCACACAAGTGAATAATTTAAGGGCCGCGTCTGAAATCAAAGGTAGCCGACTCGCGGTCCAGTCAGTCACAGGCAGCGTTTTGGCATGATGGGCTCTCTTAAGGAAACTGGTTTCAGGCAGATTGTCAAGGTGCTGTATTGACACATCTAGAACAAATAATCTAGAACAAGTTATTTTTTAAAAGGGCAAGCACATTTCCAAGCAAATATTTCATACAAATATAGTTCATACAATAGAAAAAAACATAAGATGCAGTTGAGTTATTTAATGTATGTTTGTCTACATGTTTACGATACGCTACAATAAATCAGATCAAATAAAAGGTTCTTTTAGGCTTGTTTTGTCAGTCTGTGGTGTTTATTTCTTTCCGAGAGATCTGATACCCCTGGCCATGGATTTAAGAGTAAGTTCGATAGAGAGAGAGAAAGAAAGAGAGCGAGCAAGAAAGAGAGAAGAGGGAGAGAGAGAGATAGCAAGCACCAAAGACAGGAGGAGGAGGAGGTAAAGAGAGCGAGAGAAAAGGGGGAGAGAGAAAGAGAGAGCGAGTGAGCAAGAAAGAGAGAGAAAGCGAGCAAGAGGGAGAGAGCGAGCGAGAGAGTGCCGTCAGACACACACAGACATGCAATTTATATCATGATGACCTAACACGCCAGAGGAGATTCATAACCTCCCTCTGATCCAGATGAGCAGGTCGTTGGAACGTCAGGAGACGAGACGCTGACATTTGGTAAGTGGCGCAGGTGTCGCGCACGATGCTGAAAGCAAACGAGGCCGTAAGTTACACAGACGTTTACACAAACAGGACGGGCCCTGCGCTAAAGATGACAAGGGCGCGAGGCTTTCTCTTGTCTTTTACTGCAACCAATAAACTTCAGCATAAAATTGTCAGGCCTCAGGGTGTCCTACTTAACATGAAGTAACGAGAGAGCTGTTGAAACGAGTTGAATCAGCCAAGGGTTTTATGACACTTTTAAAAGCTGTTAGGAGAGAATGCGGGAAACCGCCGGTCATACATGTTGATGGTGTGTGTGTGTGTGTGTGTGTCAATGTTCAGGGGTGTGACTAAAGGCAGATGTTTAGTAGTTTGGCTGGAACTGGTATTTCAGAACCCAGAATTTTACATTGTGCCGACCCAATCGGTACCAGAGTTGTGTACTTTATACAAAAATCAAATACTAAGATACGTCACTGTAACCACAGGGCCAACAATGTCAAAGTATTAATTTACACTGACTAAAAACATTTTAGTATTTTGAGTGTTTGGTTTCTACTATCTTTTAACATTTTTAGTGGTGTTGGTTTTGGTTCATGCCCTTACAAAAACCACATGAATTTCACGTGTGCAAAAACGTGAGCTTATCCTGTATTTAGGTGTTGTTCCTTTTTTTATCTTGTGTGGTTTTTTTGAGCATGAGGTCATGCACCCTGTCCAGCTTGACATCTGGCTAATTTGGTAGCAGTTTCTACCGAGTAAACGAATGAATTTTCCTGCTAAATATTAACGGCATGCTTGGTTTTTGAAGGTCAACAACAAAAGTCGATTAGCCAATTATTTCTTTCATCCTAACTATTCACGATTAGTTGGTCTAAATACATTATTTGCATTTACCATCATCTTCCTTTCATCTTTGGTTCATGACCCAGCAGTTAGGAGGAAGTGAGAGAGGGGTCATTTAAACACCGAATAATGTCACGCAATAACATTTTTAGAGAAAGAAAAAGACTTTATTTCAAGCACAAAAAGAAATTAACATAAATCAATGTTGAGACGGGCAGTGTAGGAGTCTCACAGCCCACATATTGTGCTCCTGTGTGCAGCTGTTAGGGATCTGAATGAGATGGAATAAGCTGATTAAGAAAGTGAATCAATAAAATCTAGCATAAAGGATGAGTGTAAAATCTTCATCAGTTCTTTAATAAAGGAGTATCTCCAGCATTTCCACAAAAGAATAGCACAAGGGTTTAGATGATTCAAAGTATGCTGATTCTGTGTACAGAAACGGTCCATTAGCTGAGAGGTTTGATTGTTAACGTGTGATCAATATTTTGTTTATCAAAATTTTTGTTTACTTCTGATGTCATCTTCAACAACGTTGTATTCTAAGGGTACATCTACATTAATCTGAAGAGACTTGGCAGAGCATTTTCAAAAATCTCTTCGTTTTCGCAGGTCAAAAATGCAGCCTTAGAACTGATACTTTGGGAGAACTTTGAGACAGCGTTAGCTATGGTTTTGAGAACGTTCCCTCATTGAAAAAAAATCTGTTTTCAAAACCGTCTGGATTAATGTGAATGACAAATCACCAGTTTCTGCATTCACCAGGATAATGCGTTACATTTCCACATGGAAAATAAACAACAACCAGCTTCGTTCACAATAGACGACAGGAAACGACTCCTGTAGTTTACAAAGCGCAGCGTGTGTAAGTGCGCCGATTGTTGGAGCACTTTGAGAGGGCGGGACATGTGAGGGGGCGGGGCCTGGAATGGGCTCTCGGTGGGCGGTTCCCGATGAGGAAAGAGGGTTTAATCATATGTGGTGATATTGAGTGCTGCTTGGGAGGGCATAATGAAGCGAGACTGATGGAATAAAACAATAAAGCTGTGTTTACACAACACACCGGTTTCACAGTAAAACAAAAAGCTTGCAGCTGGTGGGTCACAGCTCTCCATTTGATCTGATATTCCGGATCACCTGGATGCTCGGTTCAACACCGAGTCTTTGGAAGTGAAATCTTATTTAGCCGATAAACTTCAGCTTAGAATTGTCAGCAGAAACATATTGGGATTGATCAAATGCTGCGCGTCAGTGTTTGCATGCTGTTATTGTTTAGTCAGTCATTTATTTAATTTCTCCTTTATGTCTGAACTGTAATAGTAAAAGCGAGATGATCAATATCTATTGACCTGTAATATAATAACACAAAGGCAGAGATTTTTCAGTTAAACGTATTTGTCATCAAACACAGTTAAAGGGGCAGTAAGTAATTGCTGGTTTATGTTGCTCTGGGCGATTCATCGTCGCTCTGTTTTTTTTGTACTGAAGCCGCATCACTCCATTAACACCTGAGAATATTTCAGTCTGTGACTAAAAGTGTCTGATAATAGGAACGTTGGAACGACTACCTGAGTTATGTTGCTCGTGACCTTGAAAACCTTCTAATTTACATTTACATTAATGCTTTTGGCAGACGCTTTTATTCAGAGCGACTTGCAGTGCATTCGAAGTACACTGACTGGTAAGAAGAACGATTTAAACGCTGGATCTACGAGGTACCTGCTCGGTAACTTCTGTTTTAAACAAATAGAAAGTTACGGGTTGCAGCGTCAAGCTCGAGCTGTTTGGAAAATGATTTTATTACCTGCCATGTCTGTATACGATTATGTCCAGTTTGCCGTTCTCTATATAGAAGATATCTAACCAGCTGCTACAAGTGGTGCCTGTTCTTGCATTCAGAGAGAGAGCGGATATGCATCGAGAAGGTAAAATAGATGAATCCAAGCGTTTAGAAACACCAGCTGTATCTCGCATCTCATTAATTCCTAATAATAAAAGGGATGAATATTCATGAAAGACAGGTGGGACCTATTAGAACTTAAATGAAGTTGTCTTTCAGAATGTCAAGTACTTTTTATGTTAATAACCTAAAAAAAGGGCAAAGTCGCAAGGCGATAACTTCAAACAAACAACATATGTTCAACATTAGCTCTCCTCTTGCGCACCTAATTAACAGATATTGAGATAAATGGGTGTAGAGAGAGAATTGTAGTGGAGTACAACACCACGACTGAGGTAAATATCGTAACTGTTGCTGGAATGGCCGTTAAAAGCGCGAGAAATGCTGCGATAGTTCGTAAAATACCGCTTCAGTTGAGTTATTTTACTGTCTGTTTGTTCTATTTTTTTTCAGCTATATAAAATACTGTGTTGTTGGTTTTACAACATGCCAGAATATGTTGAAATCATTCGGGGGTCAAGTCACAAATGATGCTGAGTGTTTGATGCTCCAGGTTGGTCAGTTATGATGTTCGGTCTTAAAAGGCAGCTGTCTATGTGGGCGGCAGGCAGCCGGACAGCACAGGAAATGATTGCATGTGAATACATTTTATGCAGATTGAAGAGCTGTCTCACTGTCATGACCCACAACACACAGTAAACAAACACAATGTTCTGATTCATCGGCCTCTTCAAAGGACATGCCAGTCCTCTGTTGCATATGTGGTTCTGAGTTCCCAGCTAACAGTTTTAGAGTGTAAGAATGTTTTCCTAACGTTTCTATTAAGTAACAAAAATGTTAAAATGTTGTTTTGAATGTTCTAGGAACGTTCAAGACGTCCAATTATATAGACATTAACATTATTCAAACTTTTAATTCTGTGACGTTTTTATAACGTTCCACTAACAATCTAAGAATAACATTTTTGGTATATGACATGCTGTATAACATTTAAAGCTTCTACTAGCATTCTATTAACGTTACTGCAAAAACGTATTGGATGACTTTGTGAAAACCAATGTTCTAAAATTTGCCAATGTTCTAAAAAACATTTCCTGTTAGCTGGGTTCTCGATCACTGTAAATTTATAACGCATGTGCTCTGATATTTGATAGAAAATGTATCAATCAATCAAATGTATATGTGGAGATATTAAAAAGAGATGCAGACACATTGATTTTAGCCATAACATATAAACTTTTCACACCAGACCTTGAGCTGTTAAGTTTGTTCTGCGATGAGATATTTCTGTAGAGGTCACGACTCAGCACTCATTCCCACAATGCACAGCAAATCAGTTCTTCTATGCTTTTAAAACCCGTCTTCTGCTAAATATTTAAATTTACAAGGTAATTACACAGTCTTGTACCTCTGTCTTTTTTCTGATGTTCGCCTCAGAGCTGGTTGGTTTGGTTAATGAATTGGAAGCTGAAAACAAAAATTACTGAAAAGAATTTTCTTCAAATGCCTGTGGAGAAACTGAACAAATAAAAACGCTCGAAAGGCTGTTTGTAAAGTTGGTGGGTGATAAATTGTTATATTTCTAGAAACTCAAGTGTGTCATCGTTTTAGAGGCAGTCACAGCCTATGATGAGAAGTTCCTGTTGAAGCCTACGTAGAGGTCATGGCATCTCTTCTATAATTGTAGAAATGTACAATAGTCAGGACAACGTAGTTGTAAAGAATGAATAAATTGATACGTCATCTCTTCCTTGGTTTATTAGAGGAAGTCCTTGATTTGAATCACATTAAGTTGATAGTGAGCTGGACTGAGCTGCAGGCAAATACTCGGTTCTGTTCAGTTTAGACGGTGTTGTTTATCATGTGACTTGAAGGAGCCAGAGGAGCTCTGGGCCGGTCTTTGTTCAGCTCTCTGGCAGGAGAACCTGTTCATTCATTACTGTGCTTTGTGGGGAGGATTTTGCATTGATGATTGTCATCCCAAGAGCCAGATGGTGCTATGAAGCATCGCTGCCTCATCTCCTCCAGACGCTTCAGAGGCAGCAGGACAATCCCCGCCATCACGAACACTCCTGCTTTTCATCTTCATGAACTTGAGACGTGGTTGAGACAGAGCAGCCCAGAGTTTTTCTAGCAGCGATTGTTTCTCTGCAATTGAACTTGCTGTTGTCTGTCCAACATTCTGTGAGAGATGATGATGAGAGATTTACTAGACAATTGAGCAGAGCATAATGTTGGCAACACCATAGTCATGTGTTCGATTTCCATGGAATACATGGACAAAATGTATAGCATGTAATGTATGGCTGGAATATAATGTACGTTTGTTTGGATGAAATCATAATACATAACTGAAAATATTTTAATATCAGAGGGTCTATCCAGCTAACAACTTTAGGTTGTAATAATGTTTCTCTAATGTTTTCATTGTTACAAAAGCATTCTAAAAACGTTCAATATGTCCAGTTTTTTAGATGTTGTATTAACGTTATTGATTGGTTATACGACCCTTACGCATACATTTAATTCTGTAACTTTTTTAAATGTTCTACTAACAACATAAAAATAACGTTTTTGATATAACATTGAAAAACGTTTTACTAACATTATTGTAAGAATGTTTTTAGCTTTAAGAGAACTTTTACAGCATGTTAGCCAACGATCTGAGAACGTTTTCTGTTAGCTGGGTAATATCCTGTTCTGTGTGCACAGAATAAATGCCAACGTTATTGACACAGGAACCACTGGGGGGAAACTCGCGTAATACAATAAGTTTAAGTGAGTCCTTCAAAGGTCAAAATGTTGCACTTGAAGGTCTAGCGACGCGTTAGCTTTAATCCGAGTAATTGGCTTGACTCTCAGAAGACGACAGAATAAGGTCACTGCATTTTTAGTTGTTGGTGTCTTGGTAACAATAAATACATTCGTTATTTACTTGTGTTTCCAACAGTGGAAAATAATGTGGAACGTTATGAAATTTTCAGCATCAGACTATATGAAACATTAGCGCATACGCACGTTATTTGTGTTTTAACCTGTATAAGAATAGTCTGTGTTCTGGGTAAATGATCAGAGCCTTGGAGAGAACATATGATAGAAGCATAGACTTCTAGCCATTTAACGGGCGTTTTACTCAAACATCAAAGCTTGAACCAATCAAATGTTTTTGTTGCACGTCTTTGAACAGTGATATTCAGAGTTCAGTGCTCTACAATTCCTAGAACCATCAAAGATGATGATGTCATAGCTCTGCATTTTAAACCAACTGGATTATTTTGGGTTGAAGTTAATACTCTGGTAGAGAAATGTTTTAAGTTTGTTATTATTTTCTAGCTGTGTGGGCTGAAATGATGCGTGGAAACTTCGTGAATCAAAAACAGACACTTTAAGTGATCGTATTGCAAACGTTGACAATTCATTTTCCTTTTCTTATTTCCTTCATAGAAATGACGAGGAACTACGTGGGATGAATTTGAAGGAAAACCGTCAATGCGTTTGACGTGATTGGAAACAGGCACAAATTACCTTGAAAAGAGCACAAAGAACCACATTCTTGCTCCAACCCAGTAGAAAAATTTGGTCCAGTTTATTCTAGGAAATGGAAAAACTGGTGGCGAATTCATTGAACCATTTAAACCACTTTTGCATCTTTGTTTAAGCTTACTCAAACTTGTCTCTTAATGAAGTGAGACACATTAGTGTTGATTTGGGCTTAATATAGATTGTGTCTTATTTACAAAACTGCATTTTTAATGGCCGCAATTAAAGGCAGATTAGGTGATTTTGTTACGCTGGATGAAAGTCTCTTCATATCCTGATAGCGATCACTGAATAAAATGGTCTGTATATATTTATATACTTGTGTAAGGCACAATGATAGGATGTCCTATTTGCTTGTCAAAGTATGTTCGTGTGTTGGAGGAGGCGTGGCTTTGGAGAGCCTTCTGAAGGTAGGGGGGATCTTATGCTTTCAAAGCTAGCTTGCTATTGCTAGCTACCTGCTACCTTTAACATTGCACTATTACGGTCGCCATGCACGTTCCTGTATATTTTCTAGGTTTCATGGCAGCAGTAATACATCAGATGATGGAATAGAGGGCCGTGTAGTCAAGGGCACCCCTGAAGTGAAAATGACGTATTTGTCAGGTGTTGTAACCATACTTAAAATGCATCCTTTGCATTTAACCTATACCGGTGAGGAGTAAACACAAAGCACTGCATCGCCCAAGAAGCTACTGGGGTAAGGTACCTCAGTTATTTTCCAGCCTTACAAGTGGGAATCGAACCTGTGACCTTTGGGTTGCAAGTCTGACTCTAACCATTAGGCCTCGACTGTCCTGGATCCCAGTGATGGTGTGATAACTGTGCAGTCCGGTCCAGTGATCGAACCCGGCAAAGTATGCTGATCACGGTAGTATGCTGATCACGGTAGTATGCTGATCACGGTAGTATGCTGATCACGGTAGTATGCTGATCACGGTAGTATGCTGATCACGGTAGTATGCTGCGCTATCAGCGGCCGCGATTTATTCTTACCAGACTCCCCAAAGTGTCTTTAGCTATAAATAATCACACTTCTCTTTTGACATCGATCAGTTAAACACAGATTAAGGCGGTCATTAAGGCAGCATTAGCATTGACCTGGTCACTAATGTATTTGTGATATTGCCATGAGCCTCCTCTGGGTGTTTTCCGAGGATCTTGGCCAATCAATGGCGAGTATGCAAATGAGCTTGCTCTAAGTGTTGGGGTAATTACAGCTTTGTTTAAGTTATTTGTTTTCTAGCTGGAGGAGGCCGGAGCATTAGGATAATTTCTTACCCCTCCTGTGGTGAGGTTAGGACATGATCCATGATGTCAGCACGGGCCAGGCTGGGATGACACCATTAGGGTCCAGAGCGTTCATTTACAGCGTTATTCATTTATAATGATCTTAAAGAGCTTTTGGCAGCAGGTTTAATTTATGCGTGCCAGGTTGTTCAGGGGGTGTGGTTTACTTTTGGTATAAAGCGTTACATTTTCAGTAGGTTTAAAAAAAAATGGGTGTATTATACAGTGAAATTAAACAATGTTCTGTCAGATATTATATATTCTGAATAATACGTCGAGAAAAGTGCTAAAAAGCCCTTGGCACAAGATGCTTTTACGATATTTGTATCTTCTGACTTTGGGTGCAAGAAATAAACATCAATATAGATTTACAAAAACTCCTATTAACTGTAATAATAAAATAAGATTTTAAATAACATAACGGTTATCTTTATGTATTTATAACCGCTTTTGTGTAGGTTTGCAGGTAGGTAAGTGTCTTGGAGATGCTGCCACAGTCCTTATGAATTTAGGCTGTCTCGGTTTTCTACTCATATAACATCAGACTAATTTGATGATGATGAGCTCAGATCTCTATGTGGGCCATCCTGCCGGTTGTAAGTCATACAAAAACCTCACTTGTTAATGCCATTGAATATTTGTGAATCTATATTAATACCTCCTACTGACACACTAAAGCAAAAAACAAAAT
>JAZGTI010017696.1:0-12056 GCA_036877585.1 Botia kubotai | reverse complement strand
AGCCACTGCAAGACATTCCTTGACGAACTCTCCAGTAGCGAAGGCTCTTCCACTTTTAGCAATTAGAGCGGAAATCTGATAACTGGCCCGTGTGGTGCTTTCTTGTGCTGTTGAAGGACGTAGCAGCGCGCTCTGTTCGAATCGGAGTTTAGCAAGCAGCTTGTTAGCCTTCTGTTTTTGCGCCTCGCCGCTGTACTTTGAGAAAGCTGCAGAATGTTTTGTTTCATAATGAAGACGGATATTGTAGTCTTTTAAAACAGCAACCGACTGTTTGCAAACTAGACATACTGCCTTTGATTTGACTTCAGTGAATAAAAACTCGTCTTGCCAAACTTTTTTTTTAAAAAATTCTCTTGTCTGTGTGCCACCGCCTTGATTTCTCCATTATTGCGTTTGTTAATTTGTTGACGTTAATTGACGTGGAGTGTCGCAAAGCAGGCAGTGCTGCACCTTGAATTGCGCATGCACAAAAAAAAATCGAATTTAATTTAAACATTTAATATCAGTTTACTCTTTTGTAGTTCAACAATAAAACAAACAAAAATGTTATGTCAAACTACAAATGACGATCTGTGTCGAAGGCATCCCCTTCTGCCCCGGTTTTGGATTGTATGTTTTTCATTGTGTTGATGAAAAACATACAACAGTTATTTAGAAAAAAACAAGAACAGTTATTTAGAAAAAAACATTTAGTTTTTTGATTGACAGTTTGACAGATAGTAACATGATATTTATTACTTTTGATTAGTCAAAGAATGCCCAAATGTGGTATATTAAAAGTTTCAAATTTTCTTTTGTTCGTATAACATCACTTTGGCAATCCCTGGCATTTAACCTCTCCTGACACACCTGCTTAAGTCACAACATATAAAGCAATGTGTTAGCAGTACACCTGCTTTTAGAAACCTCCACCAGACAGGTCTTTCCACATTTCTTTAATTCTTTTCTACCCGTGTCATTTTTTCCAAAGAAAGTTTTTTTTTTTTTTTAAGTTGTGTAATCTAGAACCATCCAAACAACCTGTAATAGCAGCTTTAACCACACCTATTTTCCAGAAGCCTTGGATTGTCCTCAGATATCATGGCTACATCTTGGGCTCCAGAGGCATTTTCTTGCTCTATATGTTTGGAAACATTGAAAAATCCTGCTACACTTCCCTGTGGACACTCCTACTGTCTCCTCTGTATCCAGAAGCACTGGGACCAGACAGCAGCTAAGGGCTCCTATAAATGTCCTCAGTGCAGACAACAGTTCAACCCGAGACCAGTTCTGGCAAGAAGCAATGTTCTTATGGAGGCTATGGAGAAGCTGAAATTGAGTTGGCATGATGGCTCAAACTTATCTCTGCTTGGGTCTGACACCTTGTCTCCTGATTTAGAAGGAGCTTTTGGGGTTCCTTCCTCTCAGGTTGGACTGTATCCTCTTCTGCCCTTGAGCTCACCGCAGCTGTGTTCTCTGCATCAGCAGGTGTCTGAACTCTACTGCTATGATGATAAAGAAAGCATTTGTGATGATTGTAGCCTTCTTGCACACAAAGGTCATCAGGTTGTCCATGCAGATGAAGAAAGAAGAAAAATCCAGGTATGTTACTGCATTTTAACATTAAGGTGACTTAATCCTTTGAAAACCATGTTTGGATCATATTTCACTCTAAAATCAAAAGAAAGCAATTAGATTTTGTCTGATGGTTTTAATTTTCCAAGAACTTAGCTTCCTTTTTATTATTTTTAATTATTTTCACTTGTTAGTACATGCACACAACCAAAAAGGACTTTATAACTTTTAAATACTAAACTGAACATGTAAAGTGGGCTACCAAACTTTGAAATCATTTGGAAGATGCATTACACATTACAGTTCATGTGTATGGCCTTTTTTAAACCAGATGCATTTACTCAACTCCCTCCTGAGTGTTGGGATTGTTACTGTATCTGTCTTGAACGGAGCATTTAAATTCTGTGTTTTCATGATTGGAGAGCTCTCTGGTCATTAAAAATGCAGAAGTGATAAACTGAAGTGTAAATAGGTATGTCATAAGCTGGGTGCACATGATTTGATCATCAGACAAATTTTAGGAATCCTAAAAGATTCTTGTGACCCCAGGGCAGAAACTGTAGGCTTGATCACTAGTTTGCAGTGGTGTAGCTAGGTTTTTTTTTAAAGGCAGGGACCACAATGGAGCCACAATTTACAGAGAGGGGCCAAGTATAATGCACAAATTATTTATTATTCAAGAGATGAATTGTGAAACACAAATACATGTTACGAAGATAAAATGTGTGTGTTTTTTTTTTAAGAAAATCCTAAACACGTGATATTAACCACAAACTGACTTAGCCAGTAGAGTGCTTTGTTGTACATCAGCGATGAGTGACAGGACAAGGGCATTTCAGGGGGCTGAACAAAAAGATATTTTAAAGAATGTTTGTAAACCAAACAGTTTTGAGAGACCTTTGACTTCCGTTGTAAAAGAAAAGTCAGTGGTGCCCCAAAATTGTTTTGATACAAACATTCTTCAAAATATCTTTCTTTGTGTTCAGCAAAACAAAGAAATGTATACAGGTTTGGAACAACTAGAAGGTGAGTTAATGATCCCTTTAGGAAAAATTATTTGTCTGAAAAATTTATTATTTTCCTTTGTGATGCACTTATGCCTTTTGTGATGATACAGTAACAATCTTTCAAGAACTCAATTAGTTTGTTTTATAACTCAATTAAATATTTTAATGGTTGTAGGTTTTTTATCTTTAGATAATTATTTTTAATTATTCAGGAAGAGTTAATTGCAATGAACACTCGGGTACAAAGGAGCATTGCAAACAGAGAGAGGTTAATTCAGACCCTTCCTCAGGTTTCTCAGATACACAAGGTAAGACAACTAACTAGCAATATTTGAATTATATGATAACTAAGTTGTAAAGAAGGAAATACAGAAGTCTTAAAATTGTGTTGACAGACATCATTCTCACTTGTAGAGCTCAATGCAGAAGCTCATTGTGGACAGTCAGACGTTCTTTACTGGTGTCTTGAGAAGGATCGAGCTCAGCTGCTCTGAGGTTCTCCAGCTCCTTCAAGCTCATGAGAAGTCTTCTTCTAGCTACGCAGAGGCCCAAAGCTACAGATTACAGCAAGAGATTGTCCAGCTCCACAAAAAACAAGAAGAGCTGCGGAGACTAGAAGCCATTCAGGACCCTGTTAGTTTCCTGAATGTAAGTGTATTTTAATAATACAAACATGGAAAAAGTCAGGTATGTAGCACAAGTGTATAGATGTAGTACTATCAAGTCATCACTAGATAATTTCTGTTATATTTCTTCCACACTGGAAGCACACATAATGTCCTGTCGACAGATGCCACATTTATATATTTGATGCATTGAACAGCTACTCCTGAGTTACATATGAACAGTTCAGGTTTAAACCGATGTTTAAATATTTATACATGCCGTTATCTTGTCAGATAAAGAATTTAATTAAACCTTTGAATGTTAGTCATTTAAAACCACTGTTTAAAATGGTGAGTGGGGACACAAACATATGATACAAAATTAGTTCTGCAACATTGCTATAACAAAAATGAGTAAGGCATATTTTTTCAAAGACAGTTTTTCTTGTCTTGACTCCTCATGAAGTCTATGTTCTCTCCTGTCAGTGGTCAGGGCTTGCCTCATGAATGTTATTGATGTATTTTGTACCCTTACTGATTTGATAAAATGTAACATTGGTGGATGAATATGAACCATGGTGGTGTTATTGTTTAGCGCTATGAGTAAGACTGCTATGGTCTGTCTAGTGCAGTCCAATCCTGCTAGCCCAAACACTGCATGTTTTGGATGTGTCCCATATTTGATGCTCTGTCAACAAGATGCTAGGTTAAACTGAATTGTGTATACTGACAGTTGTCATATTTTTAAAAGGGCTAGCCATCAAACTTTTTTTTTACCAGTTCTGCTAATACCAATCTTGACTCCATGAGTTATGATTTAATATCATTAATTCGTTGCATTGTTTTATATGCATTTACAAATTAAAATGTAAGCATGTACTTGTGACATCAGGCAGTGTGTGCTGCTTGATCATGGAGGTCATCTGGTTGGGTCCCTGCTGTATATTGTTAAATCATAAGGATTTATTAGACACATTTTATACAGACTGATTACGTTTGGAGGCTGTAAAACAGAAGTTTTTTTGTAATGACTGTTACTTTACTGATACATTATGCAGTCGTTTATGGTCCTGGATTCTTTGACTCGGGCTGAAAATGGCAAAGTCGAGACTTTGGCTCCAGACAGGGTGATATCTGGGGTCAGATCTGCTCTGGAGGTTTACAAAGAGGGACTTGATAATCTCACCAAAACCTGTCTGGCCTGTATCTTTAAAGTTGGTAAGTTTTGTAACTTGTGCTGCAGTAAGTTTTGTAACTTGTGCTGCAGTAAGTTTTGTAACTTGTGCTGCAGTGTTCTCTAACAAAACCATCAACATCACTCAGTCGTAGTGTTTACTTAGAAGAACATCTAATCTAATCATGGCTTCAGAGGATTTAGATATAGAGTCTGAGTCATATAGGCTGGTTCATTTTCTGTCTCTGGAACAGATTTTTGTTTGATGTAAGACAGAAGGTCATATGAGTTCAGGGAGAATGGTAAACTTTTAGTTTTATGTAGTAAAATGAGATGCATTTGATCACAACCAGAACTCAGTCTAAATAATCTATGAATAGACTGAGATAAAGAGGATGTTTGACCATCTCACATCATCCTGTAGTGAATGATGGAGCTGCTGTGGCACAAACAGCAGATGGAGACGTCATGACCAGCAACTCACCACTGCACTCACAGCATACAGGCAAGCTGCTTTTCTCATTACTGTACTCTTAATGTCACAAATGTTTCTAAAGTTTTGTTTTATTGTCCTGAGAATATCTGGATAGTTTGGGGATACCACCTAGTTATCACCTGTGATCTTGTTTTTTCTGTGATTATCTTACAATGAATCATCACGTTTGGCTTAGAGGGTCATAAGCCTGTGCTGGACAAAATCGACAGAATGGGTATTTTTTTATCCAAAATTATTACAAAGTAATAGCAGCAGCATTTTCCTAGCAATGCTTTTGTGTGCCGGCTGTTTGGTTAGTGATTGTTAATTGCTAGAGAAGATGGTGGTTGAAACTCTACATAGGGCAACTCACAAAACATTCTAGCTTTGCAATGTACGTTTTTAGCACTTTGTTATTATTAAAGTTGAAACATCTTATTTTTTTGTTTCTACAGTGGAAGGACTAGCTGCATGTTGTCTGTCTAATCCAGCACCTAAAACCAGAGAAGAAATGCTTAAATGTAAGCTTGTTATACCTGCCACTCAGGTCATGCTTTTGTACTCTATAGCAGTGAGACTAATTAATGGCAAAACAATATTTATTTTCATTTGATGCTTGGTGGTGTTCTTATTTTTCAGTCCGCATCGAGCCTACCTTTGATCACAATAGTGCTTACCGTCACATCCGTTTGTCTGAGGCAAACCGCAAGGCAACTCTTTGTGCAGAGAATCAGAATTACCCAGAGCATCCCGATCGCTTCATGTACTGGAGACAGGTCATGTGTGTGGAAACACTGGCTGGAGGCCCGTACTACTGGGAGGTGGAGTGGACAGGGCAGAGGGTACTGGAAAAGTGTTTTAACAACTTAATACAAACTCTTAAAATATACAGAAATATTTGCAATATAAGGTTAGAGTTAAATGTACCTGACATCACAGTTGTCTTTGTCACTTAGTCTTGTTTTTAATGCATTTGTTTGTCAATTGTTTTTCAAATGATTAGTTTAGTTCATGAGTAGTTCTTTTCATTAGGGCTGAAAGTGCGAAGGGCCCTATTGTTTTTATTAGTATTGTTATTAGGGGCCAAGCACCGAAGGTGCGAAGGCACCTATTGTGTTTGTTCTGTTTATTATTATTATTATACTCTTGAAATCGTTAGTTTTCTTATTATTAGGGGTCAAGACCCGAAGGGGCAAACCTCTTGAAATCATTATTTTTCTTCTTCTTATTATTATTATTCTTCTTCCGCTCTTGAAGTCTATGGCTGTTATGGGGACCGTAGTGTTTGCGGGGCAGAAACGAGGAGCACGACACGAAAAGTAGATGACAATGAAAGATATTTAATAAACAAAGACAAACAAACACTAAACGTAGGAGATGTGATCAACAACAAATGCAACAGCAGCGTAACAGAAAGGGAATCCAAAATACACGAAACAAGATTAAACAAGGGTAATCCAGAATCCAAAAATCAAAATGCAAAGTCCAAAATCTAAAATCCAACAACCATCAACAATCACCGACAAACAACACTAGAACCAGGGAACTTAAATAACCAAACTAATCAACAGTGAACAGGTGATGACGATTACAAAACAGGAAGTAAAGATAGTGAAAACCAGAAACAGACAAAACATTTCAAAAGAAGAGTCCGGACTCCTGACATAACATAAGAGTCCAGACTCATAGGAAAGTTATGAAATTTGGCACACTGATAGAGGACTGTCATTTAATCTATTTCTTTAGATTTTTTGGCTCATGCCGAGTTCTATGATACCTCATTTATCATAATCAATGCTACTTCCTGTTGGCCATTTAACCTTTTTTATTATACCTACTTTTTCGAACTCCTCCGACTGCGTTTGTCCGTTTTTGGATTTGGTATGCTTTATCTACATACATCCCAGACAAAAAGTTATTAAAAGATTTTCGATCAGTCACTCCGTTCTTGTACACTGCATCAATAAATTCGATGATGATCCTAAAAAAAGGGTATAAGACTGTATCTTGGCAACACTTTGTTATTTTGACACAACACTTTGTGGGTGTCATTGTCGCAACATCCTGACCACATTAAAACAAAATTTGTGACAGCTGCCCCTGCTGGCCAAAAATTATAAATAACTTTCTTGTGCTTTAATGGGTTTTACCCACGTTTTCTTAAATATTTTTTTTCATTGTTACTTGCAGCTATATTTAGGGGCCAAGCACAGAAAGTGCGAAGGCACCTATTGTGTTTGTTTCCGCCATTTTGAAAGTTACTTTTTCAAACTGCTCCTAGGGCGTTTTTCCGATTTGCATAAAATTTCATACACAGCATCTACGCACACCCACAACAAAAGGTTATTGAAACTTGTTGATATCTTTTACCGTTTTCATTCACCGTGTCTACGAATTGTTCGGTGATCATGCAATAATGAATAATAAGGCTATATTTTGGCAATGCTTTGGTGTATCGACACAAAACTAGGTACGTGTCATCACAGGCATGACCTGAGGGAACATGCACCGTTCCGTCACAGCGCCACCTACTGGTTCAAAGATATGAAAATAAGCTATTTTTGCTTATAACTTTTAAATGCTTTGGTCTATAATTATGGGAGTGGTCTCATTAGATTCCCTGAGCCATACTGAGTCAAACAGTATTGGATTTTCCTTGGTCGACCATTATGGGCATCGCCTATTTTTAATTATGTTGTAAACTGCAGTGTTTAACAAACGCAATTGCGAATCCTTACCAAACTTTATATAGTTCATCATAAAGGCATTCTGAGGTGACCTGCAAAATCTGACCCCAGCGCCACTTTGTGTTCAAAAGTTATAACACAGTTAAATGCTTATTATATGTGATTGCAATTATATATTGTGAGGCAACTTATTTCTTTAAATTCTCTGGCTCATCCCAAGTTCTACGATACTAAATTTGTCATAGTCAATGCTACGTCTTGTTGGCAAGTTTTGAATAATCAACTTTTTCAAACTCCTAGGGCATTTTTCCGATTTGCATGAAATTTGATATACAGCATCTAGGCACAGCCACGACAAAAAGTTTTGAATGCTTTGGTCTGTAATTATGAGAGTGGTCTCCTTGGATTCCTTGGGTCATGCTGAGAAAATTGATACCAAGATTGATATAGTCGGGCAAACTTCCTCTCCACCATATAGATTTTCTTTAGAGGCTGTATCTGTGTAATTGCTGCAGTTGTTCTGATGGTCAGCAATGCTTGCCTGACTTATTGTGCTTTCTTACTACTTGGCCCGTTATTGCTGCTTGCAGCTATAATTATTATTATTATTAGGGGCCAAGCACCGAAGGTGCGATGATTCTCTGGCTCATGCCAAGTTCTACAATACCAAATTTGTCATAGTCTATGCTACATCTTGTTGGCAATTTTGAATGTTTTGGATAACCTACTTTTTCGAACTCCTCCTAGGGCGTTTGTCCGATTTGCTTGAAATTTGATACACAGCATTTAGGCACACCCGTGACAAAAAGTAATGGAAATCTTTCATTCATTTCATTCATTCTCTCATTCACTGTGTCTACGAATTGTTCAGCGATCACTCTATAATAAATATGAGGCAATATTTTGGCAACGCTTTGGTGAATTGACACAAAACTAGGTATGTGTCATCACAGGCATGACCTGAGTGTGTATGCACTGTTTTGTCACAGCGCCACCTACTGGTCCAGAGATACAGAAATAGTTTTATTCACTTATAACTTTTGAATGCTTTGGTCTATAATTATGAGAGTGGTCTCTGTAGATTCCTTTATGGGCCAAGCACCGAAGGTGCGATGGCACCTATTGTTTTTGTTCTGTTTATTCTCCTTTTTCTTCTATTTCTTCTTCCTCTTCTTCTTCTTCTTCTGCCATTGAAATCTATGGCAGCCCATAGAACCGTATGGTAAAAAGTTGTGAAATTTGGCGCACTGATAGAGGACAGAATGATCATTAACCACACCAATTTTGGCATCCCTAACTTAATCGCTCTAGCGCCACCAACTGTCCAAACCTTCACCATAACTTTTAATCTGTATGGGCTAGAAACAAAATTCTTTTTTCCTCTAATTCCTTGGCTCATGCACCCTATGACGTCATTTTCCATCATGAAAACTTTTCCGCCATTTTGAAAGTTTTAAATAATCTACTTTTTCAAATTTAAAAATTTAAAATTTAATACACAGTATCTAGGCACACCCACGACAAAAAGTTATGGAAATCTTGTTAAAATACGTTGCTGTTCTCATTCACCATGTCTATGAATGTTTTGTCACAGCGGCACCTACTGGTCCAGAGATATAGAAATTGGTTATTTTCGCTTATAACTTTTGAATGCTTTGGTCTATAATTATGGGTGTGGTCTTTCTAGATTCCTTGGGTCATGCTAAGAAAAATGATACCAATTTTGTCCAATTTTGTCGGGCAAACTTTCTGTTTGCAATATAGATGTTCTTTAACAACCTATCTGTTTATACTTCTCCTAGACCATTTGTCTGATTTGCACCAACATTGAATGGTAGACCATGCCAGCAAAAAGTTATGGATTTCCTGTCGGTAGACCAAACCGTTTTTGTACGATTTTAGGCTGTATATCTGTAATGCTTTGTAATACTAACACCACAGATTATGCAGGTATTATACAGAGATAATAAATGCTGAATGAAACTGTCATACTGTCTAGGATACACTTACTAACACGCACAAAGTGAGTCTGCATGGCACAATTATACAATAATGAACAAATATAAAACTATAGTAACCAACCCTGCAGATTTGCACATGGAGGAACTCCTTTATTTGTGGTCTAACTGGCTAAGTTGTCAGAGGGCGCCAGGAGGGAGTCTCGCCCGTAGAACCACCACTGCTTAGGGGACACTGAATATTCAATATGATCTGAATGTGCTGACACTATTAGTTGAGAACTGAACTGAGCTACAGTTCTTTGTAGAGCTGTTGCATGTATCAAATAAAGTAATTTAATAATTGATGATTTTTACAATGGAACTGTATCAACATTGAATTGACTTCAGCTGAAGAATGACACTATTTTCTTTTAGAGCTGCTTGACAGCCGACATGAGCTCTGCATCTCTATTACTCTGTCATAGAGACTTCTCACCTCCTTATCATTGCTCATTTCACCCCCTCACCACAAATAGT
Organism: Botia kubotai; assembly: GCA_036877585.1. Lineage (NCBI taxonomy): Eukaryota > Metazoa > Chordata > Actinopteri > Cypriniformes > Botiidae > Botia > Botia kubotai. The sequence goes on along the minus strand of JAZGTI010017696.1, from coordinate 2,077 downwards.
TTTATGCAAAATGTTATGTCTTTTCTGCAAAAGTCATTCACTTTAACTTTCATGGAGATAACATGTACACAACATAGAACACTGCCATACTCTTGATAGACGCTCTATAAAGCCTGCTTCTTTAGCCAAGAATCAGTCATTTTTCATAACAACTTGTCCTGTAACAACCACATTTCCAATATTTGTAAAGCTGCGTTTTTCCAAAATATCAAAACTACGACATGCTCTTAAAGCCAGACACTAAAAAATTTCTTAATGCATTCATGACATCGACACTTCATTATTACAATGTCCTACTTGGTGGCTGCCCATTTAAATTAATTTAAAACCTCCAGATGCAGCAGCCATGCTTGCTTGACTTATTGTGCCTTCTTACTGCTTGGCCCCGTTATTGCTGCTTGGTATCTCTTACCGTTCTCATTTACTGTGTCTACGAATTGTTCGGCGGCTATACTTTGGCAACGCTTTGGTAAATTAACATAAAACAAGGTATGTGTCATCACAGGCATGATCTGAGTGTGTATGCACCGTTTTGTCACAGCGCCACCTACTGGTCCAGAGATATAGAAATTGGTTATTTTCGCTTATAACTTTTGAATGCTTGAAAGCAATACTTACTTGACTTATTGTGCCTTCTTGCTGCTTGGCCCCGTTATTGCTGCTTGCAGCTATATTTTAGTATTATTATTATTACTCCGTAATGCCCCTTGGTATGGGACACAAAAAGATATACATGCATGCATGCACTTGTACGAACATTGGTACGTGTATCGGCCATGACATGATGACACCCTTTAGCTCCATCCAACAGAAAGTCAGCCATTTTGAATTTTCTAAAACAAAAAGCGCGTAGGGTGAACGTTTAAATACTCCTTCTAGAGATTTAATGTGATTGTAAGCATAATGCTACGACATTGAAGATTCAAAACTGTAATGGGATTTTTGATACCCCGAACGGTGTTGCAATGGCAAGGTGTTTATTTAAATGGAAAAAAATACATAGTAGTGTGTGTATTAGTGTGACGGTGTGTCTACAACACACATTGAGGGATTTGTCACATTTGGTAACTGTGTTTGTTGTGGTGGGCAGATGACATTGATATGACTATGTCATATTGTGAGTTTCCTTCATAGCGCCACCAACTGGCAACAGGAAGCTTAAAACAAACTTTAAAATAGTAATTTAGCCAAGTCACTTCAGATTTGGTCAAAATAATTAGTAGAGACATGGCTGATATAAATCTCTAAAAGGATTTGTGATATCTTAAATATTGTTGCTATGGCAACGTGTCAAACTTTAAAACCACATTCAGCTGTATTTAAGGCACTTAACATGCTTGAAATGGCACAAAATGTAGCACACACATATTGGTCAGCCGTTAGAAGAGGGCAAAAGCTTAGACATGGGCATGGTGGGGGCTCTGTAGTGCCCACTTTTGACTGAAATGATTGGGTTAGTTTTACCGGTACATGTGTTGTTCTTATCAAATTAAATTAATTTAATTTAACAAATTAATTTAAAAATTATATTTATTAGCCACAGGAAGTTGGCCATTTTTGGATTGTATGTGGATTTTTTTGTCAATTTCAGACTCAATTTATGGCAATAAATGAAACACAAAGTGTCTCATATCTTCTGCGTGCATTGAGTTATCTACATCAAACTTGGGAAATATATGTTTGGTGTTGTGTACTGATCACAGTGATGTGGCTATTGTAAGTCACAGTTATAGCGCCACCAATCGACAGCAGGAAGTGTGTCACTTACAAAATACAGACTTTAAACTAGTCCTCAATTAGTCAAGTCAAGTCAACTTTATTTATATAGCGCTTTTTACAAAATGTCATTGTTACAAAGCAGCTTTACATGTATGATATATTAGGTATGTTAGGCCGAGTACACAACACACATAGACAGACACACAGACAGACACACAGACAGACACAACAGACACACAGACACAGAGTAAACAAGGTAGGAAAAACACAGGTGATATTATGCATGTTATACAGTCATATATGGGGTATGAACAGATAGTATGAGAATAATATTAATAATAAGTGCAAAATTAAAGCT
>JAZGTI010017695.1:0-12057 GCA_036877585.1 Botia kubotai | reverse complement strand
ACATGTTCTGCATCCAGAAGATCAGCAAGAACTTGAAACTGCTCGTCTGTGAGATGGAAGCTGATGTTCTCCAAAGCCCTACGAAGTTCATCTCTACTGATGACACCCGTTCTGTTCTGAGGAGATCAAACCAAACCAACAAACATGAATTGCTTTATTTACCAGATGCAACCTTTTGTTTTAATCCGTATTTATGGTTTTTGTTGTTTTCGTAAAACCCCAAACTTACTTTGTCAACATTCAGTAAGGCTTCTGTCAAACAAAGCTGACTGTCAAGTATTTGTTGACGCAATCCGAGTAGAATCGCTTCAGTATTGTTTATATCTGCGGTTTCTGGAGGAGAGTCTTTCCTGAGACATTAAAACATGCCACCATGTATCAGAGCTTAAAATAATGACATAGTACACAATAATAATTACATAATAATTCATTATGATGAACATTTGCATGTCATTTACATTTGCAGGTCACATGCATGTGTCCTTCTGTGTGTTATACAGTAGCATTGTGTTAAAGTTATGGCCGATTTAGAGGAAATGAACACAAACTTCATGGCTCACTTACTGTACAGCTATAGTTTCCTTGTCATCTTTAAACAAACTGAGAAACCTTCCCCAGTCCACAGGCTCAGTGGCGCTCACTCCAAATCTGTGAAAATAAATCAACACAGACGATTTTCAAAACCGTATACAGGTGCGTACTTCAACGATACGCTAAGATAACCGTACCTGTTTAATAAACCTCGGAATATATTTTCATCCATGGGGAGGAGGAAATGACTTAAGACAGACCTGAGATCCTCAGAGGACACAAATCCACTCCCTGTGAGGTCAAATGCTCGCAAAGCTTTCTGAACAAGATCATGATTTTTCTTCATCTGTAAATGTCCAGTCAGAATAGCCCCATTAAAACCCTTTCAATATGATGTTTATAGATTTAAGGGGAAACGTATAAGGACATAAAGGTGAAAAATTGCATCTGTCATACTTACTTTGCTTAAAAACACGGTCTGAACTTCATCCAAAGTGTTTATGGACTTGCCTGGAAATGTTCTTACACCTGTGTTACTTTTAGGTCTTGTGGCCTGACTGACAGAATTCCAGTTTAGTGCTGTTTACGAGGGGTGACATCAGAGGAAAGAATCAAGTATTAATGGAGGTCTCCGATTTTTAAGTAGCTTTGGATAAACGCATCTGTATGAATTTTATGTTTTATGTTACACAATTTATGTGCATAATCATACCCAGTTTTATTGAATCTGGTGTGATCTTTCTATAGTTTTCACAGTCAACACCGAGCTGTTCCAGAAACTTCTTGTAAGATATTGTGTGAGTATTATTGGGACTGTAATGTGACCAGAGCCTGCAGGAGAGCGACAACACTTTAGCATTTGAGTAAAGTCTCTGTTTTATAAAGCACTCTGATATATAACAACAAATAAACAATCTCTTTTTGATATAGTTCAATGAAACATTTATATAACACAATTGTTAAAGCTACAATCCGTAACTTTTGCCTCTGTCGCCATCTCTGTTCGAAACATAAAACCGCAAGTTAACGTGGACGATAAGTTTAAATTTGAAACAGCTGCTGAAAGAACAAGCCACAAATGTAATTTAGTAGCCGGATCTTCTTTCTGTTTACGGACATGATGTAACCACAAGTCAAACTGACATTTTTTGGGAAATCGGACTCGACAGCTCAAATTATAAATCGTTATTATAAACTTACCATTGCGAATCGAAGGAGATTGTTTTGAATACCGACCTGTTATGTACTTGCTCAATAACGCACTTTTGTTCATGTTCAACAAAGTTACGAGTTTGCAGCTTTAATAGCCTTTCGTATAAAACAATCAAGATTATGTAAATGAAGTTGGAACTTTATTTAATGTTGGAACCTGTGGAACTCCTGTTGACTCATGGGAAAGCAGTAGCTCTCCAGCACTTTACGCAGCTCATGTTGCTGTATCTGCCCATCGCTGTTGTAGTCAAACAGTCGAAACGCCCTCGTGATGTTTTTCAAATTGCCTCCAATCTCAAAAACACAAAAAGAATGACAAACTGAGTACGGACGTTAAAGTGAACTGATCCTAAAAATGTAAATATTGTTCGGGACGCACCGCGCACCTTCTCTTTCAAACGACACTGTAGCTCTCCGAGAGACCAGTTTCTGTAACTCGCACTCACGCGTGGAATCCTGTTAGGAGAAAATAAATAAATAAGGCTACCAACTTATAGCCACCTTTAGATCTAAAATATAAATAAATGGGAATAATTAGGGAAAAATATACACTAGCATTACACACCGGTCAACCGCAGACGAGATCCTGCAGTATCTTCTCAGAAACTCCATGTAAGCAACTGTTCCATTTTCCCTTATTTCAAGCTAATATAAATATTTTATCGAGTTTGAAACAAATGATAAATAAACATGTTTAACATCTAATATAGAAAATGATTGTCTTAACACAATGTAACAAAGTAGCGTTGTAAAATTCCAGGAATTTTGGAAACTAGGAATTTAAAGGAAGGTATGGGAATTATGGCACACAGAGCAATTTTTTTAAATTTATGTTTGTATATAATACCGTTTGTAACAATTACCAAAAATTTTCAATTAATTCATTTGAATTCCCCGAAATTCCCATAATTTTGGAATATTGGAAAACTTGGAATATTTCCAAAATTCCACAGCTTTGAAACCATACAACAAAGTTCACTGGTGACTTGCTGTTTTCCTAACATACCTTTGCCAACAGTCCCTCAAACTGAGACTCAGTTAGCGGAACAAGAAAACCCTCAATGACACGTCTGAACTCTCCTTTGGTGACCGTCTTGTTGCCTTCCTGGTCAAAAGCTTCAAAAGCGGCCTTCAGGTCATCTTTCCTGTCCTGGACTCTCTCTGAGATGAGATTTTCAACGTCCACCAAAGAAAGGCTCTCATCTGCCACAGACTGCACAGAGGAAGCTGCAAACACGGATGTGAAATTCCCCAACACATGCTTTACCATCACTAGAAAGACAATGAATCACTGATAAACAGTGCAGTCCATACCAGAGTCCGATTTGAGACTGTTTCTTCTTGAGAAATCTCCAGTGACTGTCCGAGAGGAACTCTTAGCTCTGGGGATGAGGGCAAGTCCTTGTGTTAGAGGTCTCAGATCCATATGCGCTGAGCATAGAGACCCCCGTGCTGACCTCAGTGAGGGCACCTACAAACACCCAGAGGGGGGTATTTTTGTTCAGTATGACTTGGTAAATGTCTCTAGTGAAAAAGTGTTAAAAAATTATGTTCTGCTTAAGAAGAAAATAATAATTTAGTAATTAATGATTAATAGAACAGAATAATAATTTAATTCATTACATTTTAATGCATAATGATTTTTAATAATTTAATAATTAATAAACCACCGTTATTATTATAAAAATATGTACCTCCTTGGCAGTGACGTGCACTTAAACAATAAGTGTCAAGAGGTATAAATACTAACCCGGCTGTCTGCAGCTGAAGTCGAAGGCATTCTTGTCTTAAATGATCTTGAACACGGTCGGAATGATCGTTTTAAACGAATTAAACCTGACTAACTAAAGTCGAGAAGTTTAACCTACCACCCCATCCAGCCAAACACGCTCCGCTGTTGCCATGGAGACGGTCTGGCAATTGTATGTCAATCAGGAGTCGATCCCGCCCGCTGGACTGCGCGCACAACGCATGCGCACGCGTGTTATTTGTAAGCCTAGCGCTTGCCATGGCGATCAAAAAATAAAATAGATGGATTCAGCGTCGCTTGTTGCTTTGCCAAAACGTCTGAAAAACATTTCTCAAAATGTTTGCTATTACTTAAAGAAAAAATATCTGAAATCAGATTATACTGTCATAATCCTGTTTACAGTTTTGTAAACTCTCACAGCTTTTCATATCTCACAACTACAAAACAAAATATACATGTACATTTGAGCACAATATACAAAACATACACATTTAACAACCATGATGGGAAAAATATAATACGAAAAAATATGACGAATATGACGCAGTTGGTCCTTTCTCTTCAGCCAATCACCGCTTCGAAGGGCGTGGTTACCGAGTGTCATGGCAGCCACCGGGACTGTGTTGTAGTGTGACAAGAGGCCGTGGATATTTGCTCACGTAGATTGAACTGTATTAATTATCATTGTGGAGACATTTGATTGTATAAAGACTTTTAAAAATGGGTACCGTGTATGCCAGGGTGAGTGCTCGTCTTTCACAGGCGTCGCAAAAGTCTAAACAATGACCTCTGAAAGAGTCTTTGAATGACCGAGATCAAAATGACGTATAATACTAGTCGATTATTAATCCAGTTGTCCAAAAGTTTAATGATCAGTCACTAAAACAAATTAAATTTGCATATAACCAGTGCAGACTCTAACTTATACCTTTAAACAGGTTTTTATGGTAACTAATGTATAATACATACCTAACGTACAATGTATAAATGACACAACTCATTGTAATAGTTTATTTTTATATGCAGGCAAATTGTCGTACATATTACAGTTAATAACCAGAGTGTACTTTGTATAATAGCATGATAGGTTTAATAATAATTAATAATTTACAATATATCTTGATCCAGAGTCTGGACCCTCTGCCAATGCAAGGACCTGAACTGGGAGTGCAGGCGGATGACATGGACCTCGACCAACCAGAGCAGGAGGAGAAACAGGAAGTTCTTGAGAATAAAGATGTAAGATTTGTGAGATCTGTCTAATGATTGTGCATGCAGAAATGTGCTGGTTTTGTTTCTGAATGTATTTCAATTGTTTAGGTCGTGGTGCAGCGAGTTCACATTGATGGTCTCGGCAGAACAAAGGAAGATATTTTAACGTATGAAATTGCAGATGTTTTCCGAGCCAAAAACCTGATTGATGTAAGTTCTCCAAGTTGACTTTTACTGTGTATAAACTTTGTTATAAGAAATGGAGGTTAAATTGTGGCTTTATATAAAATCTGTGTATATAATTTAAATGTATGCATTTGGCAGACACTTTTATCCAAAGCGACTTAGCGTATTCAAGTTATACAGTTTATCAGTACGTCTGTTCCCTGAGAATCAAGCCCATAACCATTGCGCTCACACAACACTCTACCAAGTGAGCTACAGGAACTTAGCTACAGGAATTTATTACATATATTTGCAATTAATTTATCACAGGTAATGAAAAAGTCCCATGAGGCCAGACAGAAACTCCTGCGCCTTGGGATTTTCAGACACGTGGACGTTGTCATAGATACAGCTGAAGGTGCGATGATTTTGCAAACAGAACACAACTCGTATAAAAACCAGTAATCGCAGTTCTGCATCAAAATCTTAAGCTCTCTCAATGCGGGCGCGACATTAGGTTCCGATGCGCTGCCAAACGGACTGGATGTGACATTTGAGGTGAAGGAGATGAGGAGGATGACGGGAAGTTACAACACCATGGTCGGGAATAACGAGGGAAGCATGGTGAGTTACTGACGGATACAACATAGCGGTCAAACGCAGATTCTTTGTTTTGATATTTTACTGCTTGTTGTTACATAAAAAAAACTGAGATGCAATGAGAGACCAGAATCATGACGTCTGATTTTCATCTTAGGTGTTGGGTCTGAAACTGCCCAACGTATTTGGCCGGGCTGAGAAGCTGACGTTCCAGTTCTCTTATGGCACTAAGGAAACTTCATACGGTCTGTCGTTTTTCAAGCCCCAACCTGGACACTTTGAACGCAAGTATGTTTTTTGACTTGGTTGTGAAGATTTTATTAGTTCGTAACTTTGCTGCCCCTTATTTGGACTTTATATGTGCTGTATTGGAGTTTTGTGGCCGTCTATATGCTCCTGTACCCCCAAACGTTGACAAAATTATTCACTTTTAGCAGGCACATTTAAATATTTTACAGAGGATAACAGACCAAAAATAGTGATGACTCATCTTGCACTGCACGAATCAAATGCTGTCTTTGAGAATGCCCCTCCCCCAAACCGCCATAAATGACTAGCAAGTACCAAAACGTTGACTGTGGAGTACCAGAAACCAATTTGATACGTCCCGCTTAAACTTCCTTTTTGATCGATAAGGTTTTTGATTAGCTTTGATTAAAGGCTACATTTCTTATATAGTGCTTCACAGAGTCAAGTTATCACAATATTCACAAAACAATCCTGTGTTTGTGGTTAAGACTGTCTTTACCGTTTTAGCTTCTCTGTTAACTTGTATAAAGTCACGGGACAGTTTCCATGGAGTTCACTTAGAGAGACAGACAAAGGAATCTCAACAGAAATCAGTGTAAGTACTTTCTAAGTTTTAATTTTTATAGTCGATTTGTGTTTTCTAAACTAAAATCAATTTATATAATACATACAATTTTACAGTAATCTGAACCACTAAAAATATTACGAAGACAAAGCAACGAGCATAAAGTGCGTAACATCTTACAAGTGCACTTGTCTTGTTTGATCTACAAACTTTAGTTTCCTATCTGGAGGACAAGCCACACCCTGAAGTGGGAGGGTGTGTGGAGGGAACTGGGTTGTCTGGCCCGTACAGCTTCGTTTGCTGTCAGGGAGGAGAGTGGCCATTCTCTGAAGTCCTCTCTCTCCGTATGTCTTCCCTACTTATTCCACATCTCGTTTGACCATTTCTTTGTCGGCTAATCTGCATATTGTCTGGATGGAGATCATTCATTTTGAATATGTGTTCTCGACAGCATGCGATGGTGATTGACACACGCAATTCCTCCATCCTTCCCAGGAAAGGTGCCTTACTGAAGATCAACCAGGTCTGGTTACATGAGACTATATGTTAGAAGACAAGGAAACAGTTTGCCTTGTTGGTTAACTTGTTTTTTATGGTCTGTCAGGAACTGGCGGGTTACACTGGGGGAGACGTCAGTTTCCTGAAGGAAGACTTTGAGATTCAGCTCAACAAGACGCTCCTCTGGGACTCGGTTAGACGTTTGCAAGAAACTTACCCAACTTACACAACTGTTAACTAGCAAAACATACAATAGCTCGACTACTGACTACTTGTTTTCAAAATAGAGTAGCTTTGTGTCTGCATTATTTAGAGAGGGGTGTAGGGGTGGGGGATCAGAACATGACCCGGGTTGAACTCAAACCTGGGTCTCCACTGCATAATAGCTTTAACGCATTATAGCATCACAAAACGTAATGTTATACTTTGTTGCAATATTGCACATAAACTCTTGAGGTATTTGCGCTTGGTAACGTTTGAAAAACGTTTTGTTCTGTGTTTTTGGCTAGCGTAGGTGCTCTCGGCCTCTCTGTGGGGGGGTATGTTGCTGCCCCTCGGAGAAAAGCCCTCTAGTATCGCCGACAGGTCAGTCAATTTCCTCTGTCATTGGTGAAGAATAATGTAAATACAGCAGGAGAGAATTATTACAGGCATCTAATTCACTTCAGTAATAATGTGTGTGTTTAAATGTGTGTGTAGGTTCTATTTGGGTGGTCCCACTAGTGTGAGGGGCTTCAGCATGTACAGCATTGGACCTCAGAGCGAAGGCAAGTGTTAAAGGCGTAAATTTGTTCGTCTTCACATCCTCATAGCAATTACTAAATAAAGTGGTATTGATGCATTTCTTCTGTGGAGGGCAGAGGACCATGGAATGTTCGTCCAATCATTGCATTCAGCCTGAATGCATTGATAGGATGTCCCGTTTCCCTGTTGAACTATGTATTTGCATACCTTGCTATTGTATTGGAGGAGGCGTGGCTTCGGAGAGCGCTCTGTTGGAAGGGCGAGATCTTACGTTTTTAAAGCTAGCTTGCTAATGCTAGCTTCTGGGAAGTTGTCCACTGTACCTAAATAAATATTTAAATAATTGGCAGGATGATTATGACTAATTATTCAAGATGTCAAAAGTAATTGATCTTGTGATAGTTACATCACACATTTTTGTGACTAAGGTTTGTTTGTTTTCGTCGATAGGTGATTACCTCGGGGGGGAGGCTTATTGGGCCGGAGGGCTCCATCTGTACACCCCTCTTCCATTCAGGCCCGGCAGAGGCGGTTTTGGAGATCTTTTCCGAACGCATTTCTTCCTCAACGCCGGAAACCTGTGTAACCTCAACTACGGTGAGAGCTACAGAGACCAACTTTTTAATATTTGTTTTAGCTATTTTATTTTATTTTTTCGTAAAATGTGAATCACATGGTTCCTGATCTCACTGTTTATCTCTGTTATCTCTACTATTTATTATCTCCCGCTGTATTTTCCATCATCCGCTAGGGGAGGGGCCCCGAGCGCACCTGAGTAAGCTGGCTGAGTGTATCCGCTGGTCATACGGAGCGGGAATTGTGTTGCGTCTGGGAAACATCGCTCGACTGGAGCTGAACTATTGCATTCCCATGGGTGTCCAGAGTGGAGACAGGTAAACACACACCTGCAGTAACGTTTCTGACCTATTGTAATGGTTTTTCTTAATGACCATAAACGATATAATGTGTAATATCTCTTGTATCGCAGGATATGCGATGGGGTGCAGTTCGGGGCTGGAATCCGGTTCCTGTAATATTCAGATTACATTCACATCAATCGGTTTTGGAACAAATGTGGATTTCTGTCACTTTGTACTTGTGATAAAGGACGCGTGTGAAATTTCAAGCGATACAGCACAAAGCAATGAGTGTTGCCTGAATTTGTGATGCTGACAAATACAGCTGAAGAGAAAAAGTCTACAACCAAAACAAACCATTGTTAGGAGTCAGTCGGCTATTCTGAAGTTACTGCTACTTGAGTAGGGCGTACATTACACATCAGTGCACTTAACACTTGTCATATATATTTGTCTGAACAGTGTTCATTAAATAATGTTTCTGCCCCTCAAGGTGGTCTTGTGTGTTTTTAGGGCTGTAATATTTGAATGTCACGATTAATATTAAAATATGAATCGTGAAAGTGCAGAACTTATAACTTTAAATGCGTTTGCTGTCAAAATATACTCTGTTACTTTAAAACAAAACAAAACACGTTTTAAAGTTGAACATTTGTTTAATGATGTTTTTCAAGCAAAGTTTTTACAGTAAAGTACAAGTACAGGATATGAAAGTAAAACGCAAGCACAGGTACAGTAAAATACAATTATAAATTAATTTAACATTAAAGTTGGGCTTTTATTAGCAACAGACAGACCTGTCTTTTGTAAAATGATGCAATATTGTAGTACAGAACCTAAAAATCAAATGCAAATTTAAAATGAAAATCTCCTCCATCGTCCAGATAAGATACATGACACGTTCATGACAATAACAAAGATTTTCTAGTACAACAGTAATAATTTAGTTGCTTTATATCATTATTTCGTGTATTTTGTAGCGATGAAAAAACACATGCTGTCTGTCTCTGTACTAGCGCGATGTCATGGTTTATCTGTTTAACTTTCAGCTCATAGTCAAGACTTCATGTGCTTCTATGTATGTAAATTACACCTTACAAAACAATGTTGTTAGTCCATCTTTGTTTTGTACGTCAGTGTAATGAAATCGGACATACTGCAAAGGTTTCGCCTGTTGCGGCGTGTCTTTAGAAATCAAACATGGACGAGAAAAGACGCAGAATTTAATTATTATTAAATATTTATAGAAACATATTTAATAAATATTTCTAGCAACATAATTTCGCCAAAAACACGGTCATATTTTTGATACCGTTATTAGTTTAAATCCGTCCAACGTATTTAATGCTTCAAATACTTTACTAAAATGTATATTATATGCGTTATGAAGATATTAGTCTTACCGGTTCATCGTCCTCGTTTAACAAAACGGATCATCGGATTGACAGTGTGGTAAAAGTGCAGTAAAGGAAGCGAGCACCGAGCGCAGCGCTCGCCCGCAGCGCGATCGAACGCACGACGCCGGGCATTGTGACGTGCCATTCGGCCATTATGATGTCAAGCCCAGATGCCTTTAAAAGCCGGCGCGCCCGCGAGCGTTCACCCTTTTTGCTGAAATCTCTGCTGGTAGTCGTTGATGATCACAGTCATTAATGATTAGCACAAAGATGGCGGCTTTTAAGAAAACTATTTCGTACAGAGTTAACTTGGACGTGCGCCGGCCGCCAGGCACGAAGGTGACTGTGCGGGCGGATGTCACGCCCGAGTGCTCCCGGGGGAAACTGAGTAAGCGCCTCTACAGGCCTCACCCAGACTTCCATTTGGAAGACCCTCATATGCAGGTCATGGGTAATAGCTACAACTGCCTCCATGACCCGAATTTAAAGGCCTTTTTTTGTAAGTCCGAACGACAGAAAAGCCTTCTAAGGCAAGGCCTTATTACAGACCAGAAAGACGTTATCTGTACAGTTAGAGAATATAACCAGTACATGAATTACGTGACATCTGTAAACCACAGCTGGGAGAGAGAGAATACAAAGAACTCTCTTACTCCAGTGGAGATCGCCGGCGAGGGAGAGCCACCCACGGTCAGCAATTGGGCCGCTTTTTCCCCAGCGTCTGCCGAATTCAAGCCTGAGGTGGACTCCGCTGGGATCACAACATCAGGCACTGAGATGCCAACAGAAACCAATGAGGAGATTGAATCGGAAATAATCTCCCAGGAAACAAACTCCAGCCTTCCACAAGAAGGCTTTGAGAATCCGTGTGAGGAGAAGTCAACAGCATCTGATACATGTGAGTTTGACTTATCATACGGGTCAGAAGAACTGTTCGATAGCTTTGACCTATCAGACTTTGAAATGCCGTCAGTTAAAAAAGAGAGGACTGTCTTCTCCACATGCCTTGAGATGATCCCAGAGGAAGATGAAACATCTCGAAAATCCAGCAGTTCTGGAAATCAAAGTAGGCAAACGTGCTCACGCCTAAGTGACAGTCTTGATGAGTCTATCACGGATGAGGACGAGGTCTTCCACAGCATCGAGAAGACAGACAACTGCAAAATACATTCAGAGGATTTCACAAGTGTAAGTGAAAACCTTCATGAGTACATCATGGACGAGGTCGAGGTCTTCCAGACAATCGAGAAGACCAACAACTGTGAAGAAGATTCAAAGGTTTTCGCTGGTGTAAGTAAAAACCTTCATGAGTCCATCATGGATGAGGATGAGGTCTTCCAGACAATTGAGAAGACCGACAACTGTGAAGAAGATTCGAAGGATTTCACTGTCGTAGATGAAAACCTTCATGAGTCCATCATGGATGAGGACGAGGTCTTCCAGACAATTGAGAAGACCGACAACTGTGAAGAAGATTCGGAGGATTTCACTGGTGTAAGTGAAAACCTTCATGAGTCCATCATGGATGAGGATGAGGTCTTCCAGACAATCGAGAAGACCAACAACTGTGAAGAAGATTCAAAGGATTTCACTGTCGTAAGTGAAAACTTTCAAGAGTCTATTATGGATGATAACGAGATCTTCCACAACATTGAGAAGACCGACAACTTCCAAAAACTGTCCAAACGTTTCACTGTAATTAGTGAAAACCTTGTTGCGTCCATCATGGACAAGGTCTTTCACAAGAGTGACAACTTCCAAAAACATTCAAGGAACCTATCTGTCATAAGTGAAAACCTTGTTCAATCTGCAATAGACAAGGTGGCAAGCGAACACGAGGACGTTCCAAAAACGCAAGATTCCGAAAGCCATATTTCTACAGTCAGCGACAACCTCGTGGACTCCACTGTGCATAATGTGATGTCCAATTTACAGTGGTCCCTTTGGCGCCAGAACTCTAACAGCAACGCAAACGGTAAAGAGGAAAAGAGCAGCAAGAAGAAAAAGAAGGGAGTACGAGCATTTTTTAAAGGGGTGTGGCAGCAGCTGAAACGCACCGTTAGAAAACGCAAGGCGCCATGAATTATGTCGAGTACAGAAATGAAGAGCCCTCCCAAAACTTCCAAACATCAAGACAACAGTCTATCCAGTTTTAGAGAATATTGGGATCTTTATCACTTTAACGGGGTGGCACAGAGGCTCAGTGGGTAGCACTGTGGTCTCACAGCAAGAAGTTTCCTGGTTCGAGCCCGGCTGAGCGGGAGGTCTTTCTGTGTG
>JAZGTI010017694.1:0-12059 GCA_036877585.1 Botia kubotai | reverse complement strand
CATTTCACTCAGCTTCGCCGATGACTCCAACAACCGGAAGTAGGACTGCGGTCTGATGTGGAATGCGGAAGCGGAGCGTGCATATAGCGTATTGGTGATCTGTTCGCATGCCATTTACTGGCTGGGCAGGGAGTACAGCACTGCACAGAATACAGTTCTGCCCTGTTATAATTAGAGAGCAGCCCTATGAGACCAGCACATTTTTTTAAATGAAGCCACCACCTATTGTTTGAAAACAAATAACGAGACATTTGCTGTGTGTCTAATGTTGTGACTCAGGCAAACTTTGGCAAAGATTCAAAACCCCAGCGATGCATTGATGCAGAGATGTTAAACTGTGGCACAACCTTCCCCAATTAGCCCATTGTCTGAAGTGCTCTTTTACCATGGCCAACAGTCTGTGTATCAAGCACCCCTACGAGATTTCATTCACCTCTACATGGTTACAACTAAAGCCAATGGGTAATCGGGACTTTAAGATTGATTACTAAGAGCAGATAAGTTATGCTTGCAGGTTGGGTTTAGGTTATGTATACATCCAAGATGGCAGCGCATGGACATCGATGCTACCAGTGTTCGTGTATACAACCGCCAGTTACTTGGATGCAACCACCAGTTACTTGGATGCAACCGCCAGTTATCTTGGATGTATATAGCCCCTGTATGGCTATAGCTGCAGAACTCAAACCCTGACAGACTGTTTATTGTTGCCAGAGATTTCAATCATGCAAATCTTAAGTCAGTGCTTCCTAAATGCCATGAGTATGTGGACTTTGCAACGAGAGGGAAGAACGTGCCGGACCTTGTTTACACAAACATCCCCGGTGCGTACCGTGCGGAGCCCTGCTCCCACCTCAGCTACTCAGACCACATTTCTGTTACGCTAATCCAGGCATACAGACTGCTAGTCAGACGCTCGAAACCGGTTCTGAAGGAGCCATCTCTGCTCTTCAGGACTGTTTTGAACACACTTACTGGCATGTTCAGGGAAGTGGCAACTGACAGCGACTTCACCAACTTGCAGGAATACACCGTCCACACGCTCCAACCAGAAGTGGATGACTGTATTGGTGCGTGCGCTACTGAGGACCCGAGACTCCGCCCTCAGAGCAGGCGACAGAGTGGTCCTAAGAATAGCGAGGGGTATCAGGAAGGCAAAGCGCACACACGCTCAGGAAATCCACAACCATTTCGAGACCAGCAAAGACATACGACGCATGTGGCAGAGCATCCAGGCCATCACCAACTACAGGACAACATCACCTGCCTGTGACAGTGATGCCTCCCTCCCTATTGCGCTGAACAACTTCTACGCTCGGTTCGAGTCACAGAATGGCGTGACAGCGAGAAAGACAACCCCTCCTCTTAATGTCAGGTGATGTGTCTAACCACAGTCGATGTGAGGAAGACGTTACATAGTCAACCCGCGGAAGGCTGCTGGCCCTGACAACATTTCTGGCAGGGTGCTCAGAGAATGCGCAGACCAGCTGGCAGATGTTTTCACAGACTGAGCACCACAGTTTTGTTGACATGCTTCAAAGCCACCACCATTGTCCCCATGCCAAAGAAGTCTCCTGTGTCCTGCCTCAATGATTACCGTCCTCACTCACACCCATCATCATAAAATGCTTCGAGAGGCTCGTCATGAGGCACATAAAGACCCTACTGCTCCCCTCTCTGGACGCCATCACCACCACCCTCCACCTGGCCCTCACACACCTGGACAATAAAGACACAAATGTTCGAATGCTGTTCATAGACTTCAGTTCAGCTTTCAACACAATCATTCCCCAGCATCTGCTTGAAAAGCTAAACCTGCTGGGCCTGAACACCTCTGCAACAGGATCCTGGACTTCCTGACTCGGAGACCTCAGTCAGTCCGGATCAGGAACAGCACCTCCGACCCCACCACACTTAGCACTGGAGCCCCCCAGGGTTGTGTGCTCAGCCCATTGCTGTTCACTCTGCTGACTCACGACTGTGTAGCAATGCACAGCTTGAATCACATCATCAAGTTCGCCAATGACAACCGTAGTGGGTCTCATAAGCAAGAACGACAAGTCAGCATACAGAGAGGAGGTGCAGCGGCTAACAGACTGGTGCAGAGACAACCTGTCTCTAAACATGAACAAAACTAAAGAGATGATTGTTGACTTCAGAAGAGCACACCATGACCACTCTCCTCTGAACATTGACGGTTCCTCTGTGGAGATCATCAAGAGCACCAAGTTTCTTGGTGTTCACCTGGCAAAGAACCTCACCTGGTCGCTCAACACCAGCTCCATAACCAAGAAAGCCCAGCAGTGCTTATACATTAAGAAGACTGAGGAAAGCACATCTTCCATCCCCCATCCTCACCACATTCTACAGAGGGACCATCGAAAGCATCCTCTGCATCACTGCCTGGTTTGGGAATTGCATGAATTGTCACATTCATGGGAGAAAACACAGCCAAGCTGACCTAATCTTTAAGTCATAACAGGATTACTGTACACATGAATTTTATCAAAAAAGCTGAAATGTTGAATATATGGTTTATCAAAACATAACCTCACCTGGTCCCTTTGGAGCAGTTTCTCAATATGCGTTCTTGTCTGTATACTGTAATGTGTAATTAGTTGACCTAAAAGTGTGGAAACTAACTCTATTTCTAAGTAAATCAGCAGTTAGCAAAACTTAATATTTGTCGAGCAAACTTTCTCATAAAATAAAATTTGTAATTCTAAAGTACTAAGGTAACCTTCTTGGTTGATTGACCCAAGTTGATTGAACTTAAGCTCTTTACCATAAGAGTCATAAGGGCCGCCCAAAGAACTTATATATTTAGGTTCACTTGGTGTTCATGTAGACTATACTTAAATTAAGTTCACTTAATTTGATGTTCATATAATGACTGATATTATTAAACGTCTCTGGTTACGTATGTAACCTGGTCTCTGAGACAGGGAACGAGATGCTAATGTGTGAATGAACACGTGTAAAATCAGGCCTATTTATAGGCAGGTCAAGGTCATGTGACGTAGCATTGCGTGCCACAAAACCTTTAAAAGGTGCCAGCAAAACACGTCATCAGATTAGAGTCTGAAGGAAGAACGTGCAGGAAAGGCTGAACCAGGCATCCTCTCTACGTGTCCAGTCTACTGATTTGGAGAATCGGCAGGACATATCTGTACATTAAAAAGAGAAGATGGGACAGATATAGTATAGTGCTGCTTGCATCAGGTGTTCTTTGCAGCCTTTGAAAAAAGCATGACCATCAGATTGAACTTCCTCTTGGGCTGCGAGGTCCGCGTGTACTGAACCAGGCATCCTCTCTACGTGTCCAGTCTACTGATTTGGAGAATCGGCAGGACATATCTGTACATTAAAAAGAGAAGATGGGACAGATATAGTATAGTGCTGCTTGCGTCAGGTGTTCTTTGCAGCCTTTGAAAAAGCATGACCATCAGATTGAACTTCCTCTTGGGCTGCGAGGTCCGCGTGTACTGCCCAACCCAGATCTAAATTGTAATTCAAGGCAAGGTCAAAAAGGCAGGCAGCAAACATTCAAAAATACGATAGACAATCCAAATATAAACCAGGTAAACAATGTAAACCGCTCTGAAATATTAGCCGGGGCAAAAAAAGACATCGCAACGAGACTAACAAAGTCTGGTGTTTAAATAGTCTGCTAGATTGTGAACAGGTGTGGCAAACAGAAAGTAATCAGCCCTAGGCACGGGGCTCATGGGAAATCGAAATCGAAACTAGTACTCTAGCTAGCCAACTGGAAATGGCTCCCTCAGGCGCATGAAATATGGATCAGTCGCTCAGAATCAAAATCGTGCCCATTTTATGCTAAAAAATTGCCATGAATAAATGTGAGGACATTTAGCCTAAAACAATGCAATAGTCTCAGAGGCATTACCTTCGTCCAGAAAATCTTAAAATTATTACCCACAGAGTACACCAGCAACAACATACCACAGAAGAGTAATGCCCAAGAAATACACACAAATATCAGGTAAAATGATCTATTAATGATGCTGAAATATATTTTATCCTTTTTCACAAAAACATACCAATAAAGCACTGCCATCTGTTATTCTAAATGTATAAAAAATTTTAAGGTATAAGAAAATGTAAGCCGCAGTTAAGCAGTTGTGTGTCACAGCAGCATTTTGTTGCTACAGTCATGTGAGCTGTTGATTCTTAATGTAGAATTTAGTTCATACAGTTTCTCTAATAAAGCTCTCGGCTCTCCTCTATTTCCTTTCTCTGTTTTAGCTGTAAGAAGGTTTAGTTGGGTGTAGTGTCGCCATCTACTCCAAAGAATAATTCATCAATCACTTTATTTATCAGTTCCCACCTGCTAACAGCAGGACAAGCTCTCTAACAAATTTCCCAGTCAACTCGTGTCTGACACAAACTTTCATACTGAAATATACAAGAGTTTTGCTTAATGTTTATTGTCTTATTGTTATTCAAACATATAAACAATACCTCACACTTGTATTCAGTTACAGAATTAAATATATTATACATTTGTATATGATTCTAATTTTATGCATTTTACATCTACATGAACCTCTCATCCTGTATGGCTTTTTAAAACAAATATCTTTATGAATCATACTGTAGTAAAAGTCTAAAGGCAGAGTAGACTATTTTTTCCAGTAACATTTTTGTTATGCTGGTTGAAAATCTCCTCACATCCTGATAGCAATCACTATGTATAGTTGCCTAAATATATTGATGTAAATATGTATCTCTGTGGAAGGCACAGGATCATAAAATGTTCATCTATCCAACATTTAGTCTGAATGCAGTTATAGCAAGTTCTACTTGCCTGTCAAGCTAGGTTTTTGCATACCTCCACACACCCTGCTCAGGCACATAATCTTCTGTCATCAGTGTGTTCATGTGTTAAAGGCATGGTTTTAGAGAGAACTATGAAAGGAAGGGCCAGATTTTATGCTTTCACAGCTACCTTGCTATTTCTATAGTTTCTGAAATTGCCTACCCTACCCTACCCTTTGGCCTGGTTTTTACAGACATGGCTTAAATTAAGCCATGGTCTTGGTTAAATTAGGATATTTAAGCAGCTTATACAAATGTGCCTCAGAAAAGTCATTATTGGTGTGCATCTTGAAACAAAACAATGGCATTAATGTATTTTAAGATATGTTGATTTAAGTTACGACAGCTCAAACATGCATTTTTGTTTTGGGAATAGGCTTATGCCTTGTCTGTGAAACCAGGCCTTAATGTTATAGTACCACTATAGTTACTTATAGTACCTCACTTGATGTCCTCTTGGTGTCCTCTGCACGCACATTCATCAGGTTTAACAGGGATTCAGCCACAGGATCATGAGTCCTTTAGGGCTGACCTAATCTTGCCTGCACTCAACAGTTATATTTGCCAGGGATACACAGCCTTGGGCAGACACTTTTTTCCAGCATGGTGACATTGGTATTAATGTTCCTAGGGGGTCAACGGTATGACATAGCATTGAGCTCTGTCAAAAGGGAACGTCTCAGGTTATGTTTCTAACCTGGTTTCCTGAGAAGGAAACAAGACATTGAGGCACCGTGCAATTTGAAATGTCTCAATGTAATATATCAATTTTCCTAAAAATCAGTGCTAGTTAAGGCCATGATTAATATCATGATATAGTACTGTGTAGTCTGTTTAAAAATTCTAGACTTGGTCCTTTCTCTATAAGGCTGTGGAAATTGTCAAAAACAATTTTCCAGTTGTCTAGACACTGTGGAACCCATAAAATATAGCCTATAGTTTAGTCCTGAATGAACTCTAGGAATATAGAATTTCTATTGGTATGAAGCAGTGGTAGCTAGTAAAAGTATGATAGACGACAACCTCATAACAATTTAACCTGGTATAAACCTGGTATAGTCTGTTGTACATGCAAAAATTCCATAGCCTCTCACACCTAGCAAAATAAATATTACTCATAACATTAACTTTATACATTTACGATATTCTGTTGATTTATGCGGAACATTGCTATGTACATAGGACATATGCATGGTTATAGTCGCAATCAATGGGTTAGTTTTTGATTGCTTAAAAAACAAAATTAAAAAATCTTTTACAATCTGTTTTGCATAAAAATAAGTGTAGAATAAAATCATTGGCATGAGTGCAAATCAGATGGACCCTGCTTTCCAACACGTCTAATGAAAGCGCAACTTGTAAGACTTCTTTCGATCCACCATGTGTTTTTCAGTCAGACTTATAACACTGAATGTGACTAAACCTACATATCATATTCACAGAATTTGTTCACTATTGGTTAAAATAAGAGATTCAGAATCTGTTTAAGCAAGTTCTCTATGTTCTAAGCTATTTCATTGAGGCATTTCATTAAAACAAAATATTTGTTGGCTTTAGAGAGCCAACATGTTATTTCTTTTAAAATTATTATTAGAAGCAAAGCATCACTATTACTCTCTTGCGTACTTTCATCACTATTATTCTATTGCATACTCTCTTGCATACATACCCATCGAGGTGCTGGATGATCAGGTCTGGCTCGATAAAAATCTTTAATGAGTGATGGATCCAGGATGTCGGTGGCGACTACCCATGATCTCTCCCCAGGTCCATAGCCCTCCCAGTCCACCAGATATTGGAGCTGACCCCCTCAGCATCTTGAGTCCAACAGCTCATTCACCTTGTATGCTGGTGATTCATCTATGTCCAGCGGTGGCTTTTGGTTCTCAGCATTTGGGTCAGCATCTGGGTAGATCGGTTTGAGGAGTGAGACATGGAAGGATGGAGAGATGTAATTGTACAGGTAATTGGTAGGAAGCTCAAGCTGGTACGTGACTTCATTAACCTGTTTGATTATTTTAAATGGGCCAACATACCTAGGGGGGTGAGCTTCCTGATCGGTAGCCGCAGTTTGAGGTCCCTCGTAGAAAGCCAGACCCATCGTCCCGGTTGGTAGGGAGGGTGTGGGCGACATCATCTGTTTGCCTGGAATTTTTGGGTTCTGACAGCTCTCTGTAGACAGACATGGGCACTGTCCCACACCCTCTTACTACGTCTGTTTGATACTTGATTATGGCAGAGAGCATACAGTGGGTTTGGCAGAATTTAGACCGATGGGTTTGCTCACCATGATGCCAGGAAAAACTGGGCCGTGAACAGATAACCAGGGGTAGCCTAGGATAATATAATGTCTGGGGGAGTGAATGACATAGAATGTCATTCTAACATGGAGTTATAGCGGTTGTGTTTGATGGTTGATGCTATCTCATATGAGGGTGTTGTAAACAGAACTGATCTTGATGGGTGGCACACAAGGTTGAGTAGAAAGTTTGAATTTGCTAACAATGTCCTTGTGGATGAGATTCAAGGCAGCTCCAGAATCGGCTTTGTGTGGACATGCTATGCTGTAGTGGCCTGTTTTACTGTAGTAATGGCACAGATTGAGTTGACGTTGTTGAGTTCTCTCCTCTTCATTCAGTCTCGAGAAACCCAGTTGCATGGGTTCCTGGCTAGGCATTGAAATGGGTTGAAGAACATGGTCGATCTTTGACAGCGAGTTATATATTCAGTAAATGAGTTTAGTCTGTAGGTCGAGGTTCAAGCTTTGTCGGAACACAATCTTAAAAGATGTCTTTCCAGCCACTTAGAGCAGCAAGCATTCTAAACTCAATAGCATAATCTGCAGCTGTGCAGTTGTTTTGAGACAAATTAAGCAATTGGGTGGATATATCCTTGCCCCCAGCTGGATATTCAAACACATCTCATAACTGTTGAACAAAATACTTATAGGAGGTACGAAACAAACGATCCGTCTCCCAGACCGCTGCAGCCCAATCGATCGCTTTACCAGAAAGCAGTGACATTAGAAGAGCACATTTCTTTTCATCCGAGTAAAACTGTTCTTCCTGGTTAAATAAAATCTCCACTTGATGAATAAAGCCCAGGCATTGCTCAGCTGAACCATTGTGGTTGTGGTTCCATCCCAACGAGGGAAGAAATCACTTTCCCGGACTCTCTCTTTCACTCTGCCCGGTTGGTGGAATGAACTCCA
Source organism: Botia kubotai (assembly GCA_036877585.1). Classification (NCBI taxonomy): domain Eukaryota; kingdom Metazoa; phylum Chordata; class Actinopteri; order Cypriniformes; family Botiidae; genus Botia; species Botia kubotai. The sequence continues at coordinate 4,009 of JAZGTI010017694.1, read as the reverse complement.
TATCTTCATCAGAATGGCTGAGTCATTAGCCATTTTCAAGAAACAACTAACAACTCATCTTTTTTGTCCTCACTTCCTTGACTAATTTACTAACACACCCCTACTTCTACTTCTTAAAAAAAAATATCCTTCTCATACTGTGTTGAAATACCTGAGACCTGTCTATAGCACTTATTCATTGTTGCCTCTTATTGCAGTTGAAGTTGCTTCCATGTCCTAATTTGTAAGTCACTTTGGATAAAAGCATCAGCTAAATGACAATGTAAACTCAGAGCTATAAAGTTAAACATATACTTTTATTACAATTTAGAAGTATATATATTTTTATTTTCTTGTGAATGTAAGAAATGTTTATAGTTGAACGTTATACTGCCATTAAGAGAATAGAGCGGAGTTCACAGCCAACCTATCAGGTGAAAAGGAACGCAAGCCGGGGGGGTGAAAGCACTGCACTTTATGCACACAATGCACCTAATACAATAAATCTGTTACACTGAAAACCATCCAATGCACATCAATGTCTTTTTGCATATCCAGTCTATGCATAATCCACTGCACCTTTGCACTGTTGACAATCTTCCTAAGTGGAATCTGAGTGTGCTACACACAGGTGAGTGGGCCATACAAACCACCTGTGGCATCACACTCTTCCTCTATATGCACATTTATAAGATACAAATAATATATGTTTATCATTGCACTACAATCTTTTGCACTATGTGCTGCTCTCCCCAATCTCTCTTCTGCACAATTTCATGTAAAAAAACTACCTCTTTTGCACATCTCTTGACAATACAGCTTAACTTGTATTGCTAACTGTAAATATGTATGTATGTATGTCTGTATGTATATATTGCACATTGTCACTCTGTATAAACCTGTCTAAATGTAAATTGTCCCTGCACTGTCTGAAGCATGCTCCCAAAAATTTCACTCACCTAGGCACAGGTGCTGTGGTGATGTGACAATAAAAGTGATTTGATTTGATGTGGAATCAGGTAAGTTACTTTGCTCAAGTTTGAGTCCTTTTTCATAAAAGAGACCAGACAACGTGACTGTGTGCAGCGTGTGTTCTTATAGTGTCTGGTAATGAGTGTGAAGATGATCAGGTGCATGTGATTAGAATTCGGGTAATTGGCATCGTGGATTGGGGGCGGAGCCTGGTGTTTCCATGACAAAAATAACGCTGAGACAAGTTTCCAAGGATGAGACCTGGTAGTGAGGGCTGAGCTTTTCTATGCCTTTGAGGACTCTATAAAGTCAAAAACCTGCTGACTAACAAGAAAGTGCTTTTGTACCTGGAATAGTCGAGGCGTAACGATAGTCGAGGCAGTAGTAGAAATGTGGGACAAACAGATAAACAGTCAGCCACTTTGATTGATAAAGGTTATGATCTGAAAAATTATGCGCTCACCAGGTTTTAACAATTTGCTGCCGTCCTTAGACACTTGATGTAGATGTTCACATTTTGGGTATGATGGGCCATTGTGAATGTAAACATCCTGAATGTGGTTGATAAGGTACTTTCACCTAGCTACCTTCTTTGGTCCTGAAGTACAGGATGGTGCAGTCCAGTAGAGATAATACTTCGCTAAGTCGCCAAGTACTTCGATAAGTACACGGAAGCTGATAGCTGAAGGTTGTCAACAGGGGTCCTGCCAATACTGGGTTGGCTCTTCGACTGTTCGAAGTACTCACAGTGCAAACAAAGTTGATCAATGGCCACAAAAGTCCCCTTGCTAAATCCCCTTGGCCACAGAAGTCCCTTTGCTAAATATCGCAGGCTCTACTGGACAGGTCAAGGAGACCGTTTTCAAACAATATATTTTACGTCTTCATGAGAGGCTTTTGACGTGTACATGCTATCACAAGCTTAACATGCTATATGCTATCACAAAATTAACTAGTGTGTTCTTTTCAACATTGATTTTTATTAGCAAATATTTATAAGCAAATAATGTATAAATAAATGTATGCTAAACGTAACATGGTGGGTCAGAAACCATGAAGGCTTTGATGGTTCTGCCGCAGTGGTTCCGTTCTCCATTCCCTCGTCATAAAACTCCTTCGCAACACAACTCCGTTAAACTCAATTTAAACTCTTACATTAACCCTTTGACGTATGCAATCACACTGGTGTGATCATTCTTGGTTGGACTCAGGAGTGTACGATCACACCGGTGTGATTAGAACATTCAGTGGTCACGTGATCACCTGCTAAATTCAAACCGTGTTCAAACCAGGAATTGGCAGTAAACAAGACAGTGAATCTCTCAGCGCCTATTGTGTGTCAGAGTTATTAACGTTTTCAGCCATGTAATGTTTATTTGTTTCTTACATTTCAAATTATGTTGCACAATCACAGATAAATACAGATAGAAACACAAATACCAGAAATAAACAAATTTAACTCACATTTATTTGTATAGCACTTTCCATATACATCTTCTACATAACACTTACTTCTATATATAGCTTATACTTTTTATGAAATGCAAAAGCATCTTTCAAACAAAACGTTATTTTATTTTACATTTCTTACATTTCATATTTCATTGCACAATCACAGAATAGAGAAAATATATACAGTTTATACATAACGGAGGCAAAACAAACCTGTCAAACAACGTGCAGTTATGCTTTATTCCTGTCAATCGATGGTGTAGGTAATTATAAACTTTACCCTATTTCTTTCTCAGTTTGCCAGACACTTTTGTTTCAAAAGAAGTGGATGAGCATGTTTTATATCCAGCAAGGTATGTCTCCTGGACAAATCGCGGTGCCCGTGTAGCGGTTGTTCCTCTGCGTTGTGTTGATTTTTGTAAATAAATAAATAAAACTTTCCACACAAAGCTGGTTTTGTCACGGGTGATTTAATCGTAGTGCCTCTCTTCTCTGAGTAGTAAAACACATAAACATGCAGGTTACTAACTCTTTGCTCATGTTATCCAGCGTTCTGCCTTCCCATTTCAAGCTTTGTTCAGCTACATCTGCTGCCTTGTTTAGTCTTATCCGGTAATCCCACGCACCCTCTTTAGGATATGGTCTCACAGAATAGAAGTCAGCCAATGGGATAGCTGAACTGCTCTGGTCCCTGAAGTGCTGCTTCAAAACACAAAAGACAGAGTCAACAGTAGGAGTTGTACCATTGTGCAGCCACACTTTCATTACATCTCATCAACCATGTCAGAATCGGTCACATCCAGTTTGTTCAAATATACCCTCATCATGTCTTCCCATTCCATGATTGAGTATCTATCTGACCCATCCCCTCTTAAGTGTGGCGGTGCTGCCACCTCAGTAGTATTTGATTGATCAGTCACATGACCAATGACACCTTCTTGAGACTTGAAGGATTATGTGTATTTTACTGTATGATAACACTGTGATTGTCCCACAGATACAAAACCTACCATACATTTGTTCTGTGTGGTTTCTGTGGGATTCCATTTGGTTAGATCTTCTTGTGAGGTTCCAGTGGGATCAAGGGATCCCCCTGCTGTGCTCCCATCAGGAAATCTCTGTGGGATTTCCTGAATGTTTAGTTCTAGAAGACGGCTATGCTACACGACTTCCATCAATAAACTCTTTTCCCTGAACTTTGGTCAAGCTTATTTTATGTATTAGAGAAATCTGATACATTGCCGAGCCACCCAACAACTGGTCAACCAAATACAAGGAAATCTAACAGACTTCTTAGCCGATTAAGGTAACACTTTATAATAACTACACCCTATGAATCATTAGTTAAGCATTGGTAAATAGTTAATTGATCATTTATAAAGCATTGTTCCTACATTAATAGACGTTTGTAAGCAGTTTATAAATACAGCTATAAATGCTTTATTCTTGCTTTATAAGCGTCTATATAATATGCTTAATAATTGTATTTTTCTAAATGAGATCATTTAGAAATTCTAAATGATCTCATGAACCACTTACAATTACTAACTAACCGGTTTGTAAATAATGTAATGCTTAATTTAGAAATGATTAACTGATCCTTAAT
>JAZGTI010017693.1:1639-12059 GCA_036877585.1 Botia kubotai | reverse complement strand
GCCGACATAAAATCTGACCTTCTCAGTACTTTTCAAAACAGAAAGACTAAAGCCCTTCCAGTGATAGAAAATTGCCAAAACTTGTCACAACAAGTAGTCAATCCCAGCTTGAGATGCCTCCAACTAGACCAACATGTCAAATGTTGCAAATAAACAGTAACCATTTGTGAGAAGTGCTAACCAATCACAGTGCTAGAGTAATTAAGGAAAAAAGTGTGATAGGCTAATTAATTTATTATGAATATAGTCAACTGTGCAGCCGTGACTATATTTGCAATATGTGTTCACTGAACATGTAAATAAATGCTTTAAACAAGCTAGAGGAAAATTCCTTCATAGTTGCTGTTTGGTATGATTTAAAGACGTGATGTGTGATCTTTATGTGAGGGTCATTTGATTTGCTCAGGTAAGAACTTGTGTTTCAGTGCAGGTGTGATAGTAAAGTTGGTTACAGCTTCCCGTTCTAAGCCGGGGGGAACTAACTTTTATGGCCCATTACAGAATGAAAAGGGCGCTGAAGGACATGTTTTACGGGAAGACAAACGGACCTGTTTAAAGGAGGCAGAATGGAAGAATGAAGAACAAAGCAGAAGGTCAAACCCCAAACACATACCTGAGGGCAAAGGTGAGGGGTCAAACAACATACCCTTTCATAAACAGGCAATTTCAGTGTTTTGGTTGAACACAGGAATTCTGTCTCACAACTGTTTACATGTACTCTGTGGACAGTGTTTGTGGGCAGCTGTTTTCTGGTAATACCATTTTCAAATAGTGTGTTTAACTGTCTGGGCGTATTTCAAGACATCTAATTTTCATAACTTTTAAAATGTACTTTTACATTTTTTTTCTCAACTTTTTCTTAGATGTTTCTCATTAAATTACGTGCAATTGTTTAAATACAGTATGAAGCTGTAAAATTAGGGTGACTAGCAATAGCCCATATCATTTGGTATTGGAATAATTTGATTTGAAGAATTTCTCATATTTTGTTGAACACTGACCCTTAAAACAAACCCTTAAAGCTGCAATCTGCAATCAACCTTTTTTTGGTTAAACATGAGCAAAATTTGTCAAGCAAGTACATGACAGATCAGCGTTCAATACAATCTCTTTACCTTATCGCAACTCCCATCGGTAAATGTATAATCATTTATAATTTGAGCTGTCGTGTCCGATTTCCCAGAAAGGGTCAGTTGAAAAAGTCCACAACGTAACCTGTTATTTCATGTTTCAAACAGAGATGGCGGTAGTTTTAACAGTTTTAACCCACAGTGTTTAACACTGTTTCTCCATTAGATGGCAGTATGCGGTTGTATGTTTACAATGAGAGGCTTCACACCGTCTACACACAAGCACGTGACGTGTGTTATTTTTCAGTGTAAATTCTTTCACCTGTAGTAGTTTTTGTCCATAGACAACTACAACTTACTTCAGTGTAGAGTGTAAACACACACTTTAACTCTGTAACCCCCTCAAAACATTGTTTGTTTGAGTAGTCTGACCAATAAAAAAATCAAATCAAAAGATTTGCCATTGTAATGTCAGTGTAAGATTAGATAATCACCTTAATTTCTTCACTCAGTTACATAATGTTACAACTACATAAGAAATCACACATTATATAAATCGTGTCTATGTCAGTGGGTTTATTATAAGCAGCCTTATAAGCAAGTTTGTATTACTAATGGCTTAATAGAAATAAGTTAAATAAATTAAAATTAAATACGTTCAAATTAGTTTTTAAAATGAAATGTTTAAAAGAAATCAACACACAACAAAAAAACAACAATCCACAAGAAAAATGTTAAAGAGTGCATTTTTAGAATAAAAGCAGTCCACGATTATATATATACAATGAAGATAAGTATGCACTAAACTTCTGCAGTACACACCTCTCCATTAAAATGACAGAGTGCACTGGTAGAACACATGCAGAGCCAGACATTATAACCACACCCCCTTTCTCACTGCCTCCTCACACACACGCTCTGACAGCCAGTACAGAACCAGCTAGAAATTAATAATAGTGGGATTATAATTTATATATACCCCTTCCTCTCATTCTTTCACTCTCACTGTCCCTCCTCATTTCCTCCTGAAGGTGAAGAGACTGAAAGCAGATCTCTATGAATTCTGGGTAGAGGTGATGAGGGCAATATGTGTATAACAGCAGCAGGGATTATACAGATGTGCGGGAGTTCGGGACTCAGGGATTACCTCCGGACTGAGAAGGGGAGCGCATTTTTCTCTCTGTAAACTTAGCCATAGTGTCATGCTGCAGATTGATAGGGTAGTGTTTACTCAGCTGGTATGAAAGGGGTCCCAGGGGGGTGTGGCTGCGCACACCTCTGCCAGAAGGTTTTGGCCAGGTGTGAGTGCTGCATCATCAGACAGCAAGGTAAGAGATTCACTCCGTATTGCTCTGTCACTTTTGACTGTAGTCTGTATGCATGCTGATATAGGCTTTGCTTATCTCATGCGTGCAAAATATTTGAATGTCAACAGAGGACTTGCAAAAACCTGATTAACTCCAAAATTAACTAAGGGACTAACTAAGGTCATAATTCTTATATAAGAATGTCCTGTTACAAAACGAGTCCAAATATTACGTTAAACCATTACAAACAATGTAAATGGTAAGTCCCCACAAGAACATATATGTGTGCTTCGTGTGTGTGTTTTGTCTTTTACCTTGATGCTCATAAAGCTGATGTAATATTTATTTTTTATTCTCTGTCAGATGTGCATTTGTTTTATAGTAAACTAAATTTTCATACATTGAATTTGAATTTCATACATGGAAATCAATGCAATGACTTTGGTTACCAGTTACTTTGTGCTACAGTCATTTGCATGTCTGCAAATTATCATATCAGTTCTGATCGTGCTGCTTATTTTATCATATTGCATATGTTATGAGTGTCACTTTGCAGCACCCCTGTAGTGTGAGACTGACTTCCTGTCAGTTTCTTTTTATAGTCATTTTTTAATCTTTTGTTATAATGCATTATAAATAGAAATGTTCTGTGGCTGGAACAGTGTTTGTGAATAGTTGTTTTGTAGGTTAGTGCAGGATTATGGTTATGTGTCCTTAACAGCTAATCCATACCCTGCACAGAAAATGTGTCCCTCATTTTCTGTCTGTGATGTCATCGCTCCATTTTTTAAACTGTATCATCTGCTTATAAGGCAGAATCTCTTCCATGTGCTTCCAGTTATATTTATATTCCACCTTTGATGGCTACGTGGAAAATTCAGCAAAAATAACCCCAAGATGAATAATTGTGGTACAACTGGAAACTTTCTTAAATTCCCTTGTGATGTATCCACCTTATTACTCTCTGTCTCTGTTAATTCTCTCCTCGGGCAGTTAAATTGTTACACAACATATAAATGTGTGTGAGTGTGGATTTGTCAACAGGCTAGCTTTGTAATGTTTTTTTCCAGCAGAAGGTTTGGAACGGAATACGGCACAGCGCGATGTGACGAATCACAATGTTACAGCAACTTTTTGTGTGCATCGTTATTAATTACTAAATCATTTTGACAATTTTTCCACCAATGTGCATCTGCCCTAACAGAATATGTGGTTAATATTTTGATGGCTTGTGGTTGGTTTCGTTGGAAAGCTATTACCCTTATATCCAGTAGCAATGGCAGGAGGGAAGGTATGAACAGAGACTGTAAGCTCTGGGAAACTTCATTTTCTTTTTTCATTATTGCATTTAACGGGAAACTAATATTTTTTTCTGTCATTTACTCACACTCATGTCATTCCAAACCTATATGTCTTTTCTCTGCTGTGAAACACAAAAGAAGATATTCTCTGTGGTTTTGTGTACAAAATAAAAAATGTGGTTTTGTGTACAATGAAAGTTAATGAGTACCACTGTTTGGTTACCCATGTATTTCAAAATATCTTCTTTTGTGTTCCTCAGAAGCAAAAAGTCAGATATAGAATGGCTATTCTAGGATGAGTGGTGAATTTTGGTGAATTTTACATTCACTATGTAAAATATGGTGACTTCACTGTTGAAAATGTTAAGAAAGTTTGCAAAAAAAATGTGTTTTATACTGTATGTACTGTTTTTACTGGTTAACTGTAAAAAACATGTATGGTGTAAAATAGATAAGACATGCAAAACAGACAATTGTTATTCACTCATATACCAATTTCTCTCTCTTCCTTTCTCTCTCTCTCTCTTTCTCTCTCTCTCTCTCTAGAGTCACACACACCGACAGAGCTAAGCCACGTCTCCCTGCCTCCTGATTCACCTTCACCTGCCATTTCCTTTGATGACTTCTCTCCAAATTCATCCAGAAACCATCAGCCTCTCTCCATTGGACGGCCATCCACGACTTCTCAGCGCTCTGTTAAGGCCCTCAAGAGATGGCTGAGCAGCCCAGTTCGAAGGCTGAGTCAGGGAAGCAGCAAAGGTCAGAGTTCGAAGGTCATTCAGAGTCCAGAAGCATCATCTGACATGTTCCTCCCTCTCTCACCTACCCAAAGCCCACTAAGTCCAGCAGAGAAGTTAAAAAAACTGCCCCACTCCTACAGATCTCTGGTATGGATGCCATATAAATATTGAACTTTTATTGATAACATTGAGTTTTTTCATATACAGTGTATTTAATACTGATACATCATCATTAACCAAAAGCATTTTCTCTTTTTATAAATAGGACTGTTGTGAACTTTCACTCCCAGCCTCTCCTGACAACCTCTATTATCCCAGATACCTAAATGATCTACTGCAGGTAGTGCATGGTCTATGCCACAATGCATATCACGGTCAACATCTCCTGTATTGTATTATCGTACTATTAAATGTTTTGATTGGCCGCTGTTGCTCTAGAGCTACAGTAGATATGAGTCACTATATGGTTATTGTTGACACTTAATTTTTCATGTTACATTTGAATGTAACATTTTAAGAGGACATACTGAAGATTGTATTTTAAAACTGTGTGCAATCTCAGAGCCGTCACTCGTGCAACTTGCTCCCTGGTGACAGCGATCCCTGCATGACCGATAAGACACATGCAGAATCACACGCTCCTGAGAGTGATGAGGAAGGGAGGAAAACTGCCTTGGAGAAAAGCATGTGGGTATTTGATCTGAACAAACACCAAACGCATAGATAGATGCCTTCTAGCATAAATGTTATTATTATGTTAAATTAAATGTCCCACTTCAAATCTGACATGACTCTTATGGCATATCTGTTTTGTAGATATGTGTTAACTGAGCTGGTCGAGACAGAGAAGCTGTATGTTGAAGATCTGGGACTTATAGTGGAGGTGACATATGAATATCTTACACATAACGGGCCTTATTAATGATAAACAAGCCTGGACAAAATTGCTGCATTGAATTGACAATGTAAACTAAATAAAATGTATACCCAGAATGCACTGCAAGTTATTTCTCAGCTAACAGAGAACGTCCTTATAACGTCTGCTAAAAGTTCTCCTAACATTCTTGCAGGAATGTTAGTAGAACATTTTTACAGTTATATATCCTATGTATCAAAAATGCTATTTTTATATTGATAGTGGCACATTTTAAAAAGTTACAGAATTAAAAAACGTTTAAATAATGTTCTTATATCCAAGCAATAATGTCAATGTCAACATCTAAGCCTGGACGTTTCTAGAACTTTTAAAATAACATTTTTAACGTTTATGTTACTTAATGGTTACTTAATACAACCTAAAATTGTTAGCTGGGTTTGAATTTAAACTTTGTTATAAATTTGTCAGTTGTTCTCTGACTCCTCCAGGGTTATATGGCCTCAATGAACACTGCTGGGGTCCCTGAGTATTTGGAGGGAAAGGATAAAATTGTATTCGGGAATATTCATCAGATCTATGACTGGCACAGAGAGTAGGTCACACATATATGACCTGTCTGTATGTGTTGCGATGCGTGTATAGCTTTATAGACTGAGAGACTGGGACAAATATCAGAGTTTCAGCTATTGTGTGTGTGTGTGTGTGTGTGTATGTCTGTGTGTTTGTTTATAATACCTTTGTCTGCATGCTACGCATATATATGCTTTCCTTAAAAAATATGGACATACAAATGTCTGACCCCTGTATTTATTGCTGTGTGTTTTGGTGGAATTGTGCAGCTATTTCCTTGGTGAGCTGGAGAAATGTGTCTCTGAACCGGATCTGCTGGCACAACTCTTTATGAAACATGTAAGTCTGTATGTGTTTGTATCTGAGGATACTACTGTAAAAATACGGCAAAGTTCCTTATACAGTTATACAGCAAATGTAAACATAAACTAAGCGACAAATATTTCTGTGTTTTACAGGAGAGGAGGCTTAACATGTATGTGGTCTACTGCCAGAACAAGCCAAAGTCAGAGCACATTGTTTCAGAGTATATTGACACCTATTTTGAGGTAATGACAATTCAGATTCATGACCTGAGGGCTATTCTGTGGTTTACTGCTTGATGTATGAGGGTGTACAACTCCTGTTCTCTTCTTATTCAGGAAATGAGGCAACAGCTGGGCCACAGATTGCAGTTAAATGACCTGTTAATCAAACCTGTTCAGAGAATCATGAAATATCAACTACTGCTGAAGGTGTGTTTTTGTTAATAAAAACATTTGAATGGCATTTGGGTGTGACAGTAATGAGTTTACATTTACATGTATTCATTTAGCAGACACCTTTTCTTTCCAAAGCAACTTACAAGCGACGAGAGCATTAAACATTTTGTCCAAAGAACCAACAAGCCGAGTCTACAAGCTACATTTACAAGTGGTTGTAGAGTTGTACTCTGTTACTAGAGAAAAGATGAACAAGTGTTTTTTTTTTAGTTTAGCTTGTTTGCTAATTAAAGAAACTGAAATAACCTTGCTAACACAACAATTTAGAATTTGCTAACAGCAATTTTGAATTCTATTAACGTTGAAAAATAAATAGCTAATATTGATTAATGATAATATTTCTGACATCAAATTCTATGCTTAATGACTAAAATAATGATATATGTTTATTTGAAGGACTTCTTGAAGTACTACATTAAAGCAGGCAGACAAACAGAAGAGCTTGAGGTAAATGCAGTCGGGTTTTACTGCAAGATAAGGAACACACATCATTAGGTAAAACATTAAATTATTCTTCTGTTTTATCATCACAGAGGGCAGTGGAGGTGATGCGTTTTGTACCAAAGCGATGCAACGACATGATGAATGTTGGAAGACTCCAAGGTTTTGAGGTAAAATAAGACACGCAATCACTGCCAATGTGAAAATAGTGAAAACTGTTACTGTAGATATGTTGAGAAATATGAGCATTATCCCCTTATGAATGTTTAATATTAAATACAAACCAGCATTTAGTCCTAAACTAATCCCTTCTAGGCAATAGCTTATTTTAAGCTATATTTGCAATATTTCAATCGTTACCTGTTGTATTTACAATTAAATCAGGATGTTTTCTCCGTATTCAGTCCCAAATTTTGATAACAAGGTAGCAAATGTTGCAGATCTCATATATAAAGTCTAGAAAATAAGATGGCTCATGTACTATTTAGTTTGACCTCCTGAGGTTAATAAAGAGTTTAAGATCAGTTTCTGATATTTAACCTCCTTTTTAACTTAACATTTATCAAAACTTATATATTTAGTAGCTTCATTTATTCAGGTTTCCAAGCCCTATTTTGTACATTATGCTTGGTTGGTGCCATTTATCATCCTCTTACTTTTGTAAATTTAAGGCTAGGATTCATGTGTTCTCACATTGTGTATTATGCATGTTCACACTCAAATATCCCATGATTCATTGGTTGCCCAGGGCCAGCTGAGCGCACAGGGGAAGCTCTTGCAGCAGGACACCTTCACCTTAATTGAGAACGAGAATAGCATTCTCTCCCGTCCCAAAGAAAGGCGGGTCTTCCTGTTTGAGCAGCTTGTCATCCTCAGTGAACCAATCGATCGCAAGAAAGGCTTTTCCCTGCCAGGATACATCTATAAAAACAGCATCAAGGTGAGATAGAGGCAGACAGGCAAAGCTAAATAAACTAGACCATCTTGCTTGCGAGTATTGTACTGTCTTTCTGACAGCAGAGGTTTCTCAGCTAACAATTTTAGACTGTAATAACATTTCCCTAATGTTTCCATTAAATGACAACAATGTTAAAAATGTTATTTTGAAAGTTCTTGAAACATTTAAGTCATCTAGTTTATATTGCAATAAAACATTAATCTAATGTTATTGCAAGAATGCTTTCGATAACTATGAGAGAACGTTAGCCAGTGTTCTGAGAACGTTCCCTGTTGGCTAGGTTATACCGGTTTACAAATGTGCCACACACAGTACACGTAATTGTTAGGATCTCCCCAATTCTCTTAAAGGTCAGTTGTTTGGGAATTGATGATCATTGCCTTGACGACCCATGCCGGCTGGTATTGACATCTCGTAATGTTGATGGAAGCACACACCGATTTATCCTTCATGCAGCATCTACAGAAATCAGATTATCCTGGGCAAATGACATCATACAGATTCTGGAATCACAACGAAACTTTTTAAATGGTATAATCATCATCATACCTTCCGTGACCCTTCAATGATCTTTCCATACCACCACTTTAAATTCCCTTTTTTTTCTTTCCATAGCCCTGCAGTCTCCTATTGAATACCAGAGGCAGAAAATTAAATCTCTTAGCCTGGGAAAAAGGTTGACATCAGCACACTCATTGGAGTCTGGCCTGCAGCCATACAGCTCTGCCTCCATAGACCGCCAGCGTCTGCCCTGCCTGCATCCCTGGAACACTTCACATCCCTCTCTGCCTCATTAGATGGTTAGTGGTTGAAGTTATGACATGTCTAACGATAAATCTGTGCAGCTGTTCCTATGACTTTCCAAACAAAACACATAGTGTCTCATAGCATTTGAATGTAGAAATTGCTGGTACTGTTTTTAAAGCTGCAATCCATAACTTTTTTTGGTTAAAAATGAATACAAATCTTTTATTGACCAAATACAAACGACATCAGTGTTCAAAACGGTCTCCCCAATTCACAACGGTAAGTTTATAAAAATGTTTTAGAATTTGAGCTGTCGGGTCCGATTTCACGGTTAATGTCGGTTTGACTACATTCGATGTGGTTACATCATGTCTGTAAACAGAAGGTAGACCAGGCTACTAAATTGTGTCTGTGGGTGTTGAGGATCGTGCAGCGCTTGTATTTTGTTCTTACAGCAGTTATTTAGAATTTAATCTTGTCATCCACGGTAAGAAAATAACTTTAAACAAGCTTTTTCGAAAAGAGATGGAGATAACAGGGCAAAAGTTACAGATTGAAGTATTGATCATTTCTCTTTCCCTGTTGCTTTCAGCTTTGTGTCTGTTTTATGAAAGCATCTTCTCATCATCTTCTGCTGACCTGAACAGTAGCCCATCTGTTCAGAAAAACATTGTATGAGAGATGACAGAGTTTAGCCGCTGTAGGACTGACTTATGAATTATTAATTACGTTCAGCGTTATTCTTCATCCCCTTATGTTTGCATTTTTAATATGATCAATCGTACCGACCCCCAATTTATCAATTTTGAGTTTCATTTTAAACAGGGCACCAGACTTCCGTAAAAAAAAAAGGCAAAACATTTTTTAAATGCTACATAACAATAATACATTTACAATTTTTAAACAGGTACCTTCAGTCACATGTACTTCTGCCTTACAGAATCAGCATTCTCATCCATCTTGTGGATGTCCTCATAAATGGTCACTTAAAGTGGGACCTAGTGTCAGTGACCATAACTACAACCAGTTTTCAGTCACTGGCAATTATTTTGCACAGTCCGGCTGTTTTTACATGGTTTCACATTTATATTGTTCATGGATGGTTGAGAATGATCAAAGTTTATGTGCTTTTTGTGCTTTAATTACTGACAATTATTGACTAGAATATAAACAGCATACCCTGAGATGTCATACAGTAGACTTAACATTATGGAATTATGGAAAGTTTTACTTTTAGGTGTGTACATGACTCTCTTGTAAAAAGACATTTCTGTATCTTATAATTCTTAAAAAAGAAAAACTGTTATTCTCATAAGAAGTGTATGATGTACTGCATAAATATAAATATATATATAAATAAATATAAATAAGTCAACTGCATAAATAAGAGTCAATAATTTTCATTGTAAAAACTGTCAAATTAAACTATTTAAATATTCTTCAGCCATCTTGGACTGCTGTGTAAAATCATACACATTATTAAAACATAATCTTATTAATAATTCAAATATTTTCAGCCATGAAGGAAGACAAAAGACATGCCACAAAAATTGTATCATCAAAGCCTTTATCTCATTTCATTCCACAAACAAATGCTTTTTTTCTTACATTTACCAAAAAGTGGGTAAAAGCAAAACACGTTTTCTTT
>JAZGTI010017692.1:0-12059 GCA_036877585.1 Botia kubotai | reverse complement strand
ATTAACCTTTAACACATCTATATATATTAACCATATATATATTAATATATATATATATAGACTTAAACTCACACAGGACGCAGTATAATAGTGTGAAATTCAAGGGTCTTGAATTAGGGGTCGTTCACTCACGAGTCGTCCCTCTGTGCTGTTTTGTAATAGATTAACATGAAGCACATTGTGTCACACGGCAGGACACTGAAATTCAGCTAGCCATCTGTGTTTAGTAGTGTGAAGGTAACTTTTCTGTTTTACTGTCTTGTGTGAGGTACTGCAGCTGTGCTCTAAGGTTACTGTGTTCTTTGCTTTTTATCTATTCAACAGGTAAAACTGTGTCCCATAAGGTTGCTGTGTTCCATATTTAGGCTGCCATAGGTGACCATGTCCCATATGTCCTATAGGTGACTTTGTTTCCTGCTCTGTACGTGACACGGTTTTTACCCTTGCGTGCTGATACTGTTCTGTGTTCATCTGCTGTGTGTTTGATCAGTGTTTATATATTATATGTTCCAGCTCTGGGAGGGAGTGTCTCATGTGTGGTGAAGTAAGGTGACTGTGCTCTCTGTTAGGGAAGTATGCAGCAGGGCTGGGACAGGAAGAGAGGAGGGGGCGGGGTTTGACAGCTGAGTGCTTGCCCTTGACTTCCCCAGATACCAGCGTGGAGGGTGGGAGGGATCGTTGAGAGAGGTGAATGTAGGAAAAAAAGGGCGCTGCTCACATTCTGCTGATCCAGCAGCCGGCCCCCACCCATCTCCACCCGAGCACTGCATTGCTCTCTTTTTCTAGCCCACTCTCTCCATCTCTCTCTCTTTCTTACGCTATTTATGGAGGGATAGTCCGGTCACCTGCTTTGCTGTTTAATGTAAGGCTGTACAGTGGGGTGGGTGGTACAAACATTGACAAATGTATATAACGTAATGGTGTACATCACAATATAGTTGTTTCTGAAATTTAGTCACACACGTGTGTGTGTGTATATGTGTGTGTGTGTGTAAGTGACTAAATTTCTGAGTCACATTGAAAGCCATTTTGAAACATATATATATACACACATACATATATATTCACACACACACGCACACACACACACACACACATATATATATGTATTGTCTGAGTCACATTGAAAGCCATTTTAAAATAAGCAATATATGCGCAGATGATGGTACATAAGTTGTACTGAATTTTATATTAATGTGTCAATTTCTGATGTTGCTTGGCAACTATAAACAACGTTCAGTTTCGCTGCATCTTTGCCGCGGCCGGCGCGTCAAAACCGAATAGCTCTCATTATAATCAATGAAGCTGTCTACGCTACAAGCGCCTGTCTGTGACGCGGTTTAGAGAACACATTATAGATTTCTGCTTGGTGTCAAAGTTTTTAAATTGCGAAACGGATATATCGAAATATAAACGGTACAGCAGAATCTCTACCGGTTGACACACGTCTACTGTTGCATGTTATATGGAGTCATAGCGCCCCAACCCAACTGCACAAAGAGCAAGAGAGTGCATGAGACGAGCGAGAAATAAAGAAATAGACAGATGGGCGGAGAAATGTGTCTCTTTATATGTGCATGGCTGTTAGCAGACAGATGCAGGGCAGAAATACACAGAAACAGCAGGCAGGAGGCAAACAGAAGCAATTCTGCATCTTGGAAGAGCAGCGCTGTGTGTGTGTGTGTGTGTGTGTTTACTCCATGTAAAGCTTGATAACAGCCTGCACATAAACAGGTGTAAACACAAACATCGCCACTTAGGACTCATTAGCACGCCGGTCACCTCTCCCGCATGCTTTGACAGCGAAGCGCGCAGACGAAGAAACAAACGGACGTGATAATGTAGCCATCAGCTTATTCGCTGAGGACATAGAAATGCGTCATTTGTCTTTATGGACCCGTGGATGTGCATTACATAGCTTTGTAGATCTCAAATCTTCATGTCAGAGTTGTGGCCTAGGGGTTAGCATGCATGCTTCAACATGCTCCTCCCTGTGTTTAGCCCCACCCCCTCACCATGGTGACTCTATTCCCTCTCACTCATGGTACTATTAGCTTTAAAGTCTTGCCTTGTTCGTTCTTAGGGCGAAATGTTAAATGATCTCTCTCGTTTGTAAGTCACTTTGGATAAAAGCATCTGCTAAGTGAATAAATGTAAATGTACTATTCCCATACATGAAAAACGTTGTATTGAAGGAGAGAAAATACACCTTTGCAAATGCATAGCAACACCCTGGCAACCACCCGCCTTACACCCTCAGCAACACCTTAGCACAGTGGCAGCTTCTTTTGCATGGGTAAGCGTTGTTTACCTTTGTAAAGAAAATGTAAAAATGTAGTTTTATCACATAGTTTGTCTTTGTAGAGCCTGTTAGCTTGTATGCGATGCATTTATGGTATGTCTGAATGCTATGAGAAGCGTCATCTTTGAGCGAAACGAGTACGACACCAGCGAGTGCAAAACTGTGTGTTCTAGAAAACAAAAAAGTGCAATGCTGACTGTTTTGCTTATGTAAGAGTCTCTCTGTCATGTTGTCTTACGTTCAGGGCGTGTATGCGTGCTTGCGAGCGTTAGCCGGAGTGTGTGTGTCTGTCCCTGCGCAGTGTGTTAGCATGGCCTGCATGTTAAACGTGCTGGAATAGGCTGTGTGATGGTTAGTGGCAGCTTGGGGACCAGAGCTGGACTGAAGGCAGAGAGGTCAGGCACTGCTGAGGCTCTGAGTGCCAGGCAGGCAGGCAGGCACAGACCTCGTCCCCTGAGCTTGTCTCTCTGACAGCATCTCCTGCTCTGGAGCCAACTGGACAAAACGAACACATTTCTTACCACAGATTTACTGCTAGATATGACAGTGTGTTGTTAAAGCTGTTCTGTGCCACAACTGTAACTTACTCTGTGTCTAAAGACTTCAAGTGGAGAGAGAGAATCTGCTGATAGATAGTTGAGCTGGTGGTGCTGTTGAGTGCTGACACTAGCTCTCAAAACATCTCACAGCTCTGCTGATGAGAAACTGCTTCTGGTTCAGAACCATAACATGCCCACAGCCTCATAGCCAGCCTGCTGAGTCCAGAGCTGCTACTTCTCGTCTTCTTCTCTCTGCTCTCCTACTCTTCTGTTTTTCTTTCTCTTCTTATTCCGTCTCCTCCTTTACCCTTTCAACACTTTCTTCTCCTTTCCTCTCCTCTCCTAGCCTGCTGTCTTTTTCTCTCCTCATCTTATCTCCTCCCCTTCTGTCTCTCCTCTCTTTTTCTCTTCTTTTCTCTCCTGTCCTATTTCTCCTTTTCCTTCTCTGCTTTCTTCTCTCCTGTCTTCTCCTCTTTCCTCTCTTCTCCTTTTCTCTCCTCCTCTGCTCTGTCCCCTCCTACCCTCCCATCTCTTCTCCTCGTCTCTCTCCTCTCCCCTCAGTCCAGTCACTGGCACATGGCTTTACTCTTGGCCCCAGTACAGGGGTCGTCCAGACTGCTGTGCTGCAGTGTATTGTGCTGGCTGCTGCTGGCCCTCTGAATCTCTGGCACAGCCCTCCCTGTTCCAATCTCACTGCCGTCAAACTCACTTACCACAGCAGCTAATAGTACACAATCTGAGCCCGCAGCAAACGCCTGCCCAAGGTACATATCTTTGTGTTTGCAGTCTGTCAGTCACGGAGGCTCCACACACACACACACCTGTTATCTCTGTGGCTGGTCGTGTGTGGTGGGTAGGCTCGGAGGTTTCACCCTTGTGCAGTGTGGATAAAGAGATAAGAACAGGGTGTGTGGAGAGAGAGAGAGAGAGAGAGGAGAAATATGATTTCTATGGAAATATAAAGAGGAAGACAGCACCGTTCAAAGAGGATTTGAGCTGGATGGAAGATGAGAGATGCTCATGTGTTCTAAAATATTTAAGCGTTTAATATAGTTTATGTCTGTGTTATTTCATGTCTTTTAACCCCTGCACTGTAGCTTTCATTTGAACAAACTACGAGTTAACTAGCGACAGCTAGTTTTTTGTGTTTACATTATGACATCACATTGACAACCCGTCACTGTCTGAGCCCCCGAGTGTACGAGTATGAGACAGATGGCAGATGTTTTGTTTTTCTTTTGTAGTTTTGAATGGATGCAGCGAGCCCATTTGGGGATAATGGATCTTGTTAGAACACAGTAGCTTTTTGTGTTCGCTTAAAATAGTCTAAATAATTCCACTGGTCTCTGATCTGTTCACAGAGGCTTACCTTCCTATGGCTCGCTCTGTTCTCCAGTCCGATTTTCTTTTTAAACTGAGCTTAGCCCTTGTCTGAATTGAGAGAAGTCCATCACACACACACACACACACACACACACGAGACAACAGGCTTTTAGTGCTGCATTGTCGTTTGAGCACATCAATAGCTCCCCCTATGGAATCTTTCATAGCTGCTTTTGTGTCTTCATCTCCTTCCTGTTCGTTCAAACTGTGTTTTGCTTTCTGAATATCGTCTGTAACCTCATATTTGAGGACATAAACATTGCAGCTGCAAGACACATTTTGAAGCATTTGTTGTGGAGGCATCTGATTCCTCCGGTTAGGCAGATATTTGTAGGAACTGACCCTTTGTGGACTTTCGCAATTGTAGAACGCGTCTCCATGCTGTTTGCCTCTGAAGAAAGTCCAGTTTTTGTCTTATGAAAGATCGCCTGATTCACAGATGATGTCTTCTTCTGAAACCGCTTGATGCTGTGGCTGTTTGCTCTCTTGTCCTCAGTGTTCCTCCATGACGGGCAGCAGTCAGAGGAGACAAGAGAAGTTTGAGCGTCTCTTGCACAAGTAAATAAAATTAATGACCAAGGTAGAAGAAACTCTGGAGCTGTCAGGATGGAGTGTGTGTGTGTGTGTGTGTGTGTGCGCACTTGCACATCTATCTGAGGACCAGTGTGAACAGTTAGACCAAAGAGAGAGGACAAAGCCAGTAAGGTGAGGATGTAACCCTAACCCTAAAGGGTAAAGACTTGTTTCAGGGTTAAGGAATTAGGGGTAGGTTACGTTGTACCTGTGGATGGTTAGGGTAAGAAGCTAGATATTGTATTGTGTCACTGAATGTCCTCACAAAGATAACTGCACGAACGTGTGTGTACGTGTGTGTGTGTGAGAGAGAGAGAGACTGTGTTGTTGGGTTGGTAGAGTCTCGCTGGTGTTGTTGAAGCTCCCTTGATGAGGCTAACCGAGTTGCCTAAATATAGATTACTGTAATTTACTTTCAAACAACTCATTTTCTGTGTTTGACATGTCCATTAACCCTGGCTAGAAAAATCATTAATTTTTCACCACTGAAGGCATTAGTCATTTGAGCGACTCTCATCGCTGTCTGCTGCTCGGACCAAGACGGATGCGCCGATCACGCAGTTCACGTCTGCGCAGAACACGCACACGCACACACACACACACACACACACACACCTAGCCACAAGCCCAACAGTCCTCTCTTAAGTAGGGTGTCTTATCGCCGACTGTATTGTCCCTCACAATGTGAGGTAATTAGGTGTCCTATACGACGCCTGTCTCTCTCTCTCTTTGTGAACAGCGAGAGAAATGGACCTGTCAGTTTTCTGGCACCAGAGAATTCAACAAATGGTAAAGCAGTAATGGCTTCTTTTGTGTCCCGGTAAGGAGGAGACGCACACAAAAATAAGACGAGACGTTCCTCCTCTCGATCGCCCACGCTCTCCTTCCCTTTCATTTGCAACTTAAGGACGTACGATTGTTCCAAGCGTTTGTTAGGGGGAAGTGTTTCTGTGACTGAAGGAGGCCGTTTGGATAAAAGCAGACACATGAGCAGCGAGGTAGAGCGGGTGAAGAATCCAACAGCTCAGAGACATAGACAGCGAGAGGTGATACAAACATTCTGCCTCGCTTCTGTTCGCTCTATCAAACGCATTGTTAGCGAGGAAGTGGAAGTAGTGAAGTCACTCCAGAGCGGCGCGCGTCCTTTTCAAGGACATCTTCCACAGAGCAGCAGCAAGCCGAAATCCCTCCAGCCTAATCCTACATAACTGACCTGTCAGCATCACATCCACTCCTGACAGCAGGTGCTGCAGCACACACACACACACACACACACATCTCCCTGCACACATTCTTATGAGCCTGTGAGTTGTGATTGGATGGAGCGCTGCCTTTAGACCCATTAAACCGGGCTTAAGTGTTTGCTCTAGATGAAGAAAGAGAGATTGACCACCAAAGGGTTGAGGAAGTGTGTGTGTGTGTGTGTGTGTGTAATGTAAGAAGAGGGTCATTGTTAGCTGTCATGCTCTGATGCTCTGTTTCCTTTACCTGTCAAATCCAGTGAGAGAGTGAACGAGAGAGAGATGGAGAGAGGAGAGAGAGTGACCCCACACACACACACACGCCCCTCTGCAGTGATGAATAGTGACTCCAGTGGCCCTCATTCAGTGACAGGGTTTAAAGTCAGTGTCAGATGTAGGATTGTTCTGTGTGTTTTCAGAGGAAAGCACTTTCTGATGGGATACTGTAACAGCAGCAGCTTAACCTTTATTTTCCTCGCCTGTCTTAAAATAAAGCATTATTGATGAATATCGTATGTTTTTACATTATATAGGATTAGCACAGCATAGCATAGAATAGCATAGTACAGTATAGTATAGTATAGTATAGTATAGCATAGTATAGTATAGTATAGCATAGCATAGCATAGCATAGTACAGTATATTATAGCATGATATAGTANAATATCGTATGTTTTTACATGATATAGGATTAGCACAGCATAGCATAGCATAGAATAGCATAGTATTGTATAGAATGGCATAGTATTGTATAGCATAGCATAGTATAGCATAGTACTGTATAGTATAGTATAGCATAGTATAGTACAGTATATTATAGCATGATATAGTATAGTATAGCATAGTATTGTAGAGTATAGTACAGTATATTATAGCATGATATAGTATAGTATAGCATAGTATTGTAGAGTATAGTACAGTATATTGTAGCATGATATAGTATAGTATAGCATAGTATTGTATAGTATAGGTATAGCACAGTATTATATGGTATATTATTGCAAAGTATAGCATAGCATAGTGTAATATAGTACAGTACTGTATTGTATAGTAGTGTATAGTAAGGTTTAATAAAATATGAAATGGTATAGTATAGAATAGTGTAGTGTAGTGTAGTATCTATAAATCTTAAAAGCATCCCAAAATGCAAACCTATTTCACCGGACTGTAGTGAGAGACTCTCTCTCATCCTCATCACCTCTTGTGTTTCTTCTGAGGTGGAACCTTTCACCTTCACAGAACGTTCCATCAGACTCTCTCTATCCCAAAAGATACAGACTCTGTGCATAACTGCCGCAGTCTCATTTCCTTAACGCCCCTGATCGCCTCATTTGGCCAGTGAAAGCTTTCCCAGCCAATAAACCAGCTGTCGTATCTGATAACCAGGAGATGTACATCTAGCCTGGAGGGGCTGGGTTGTGTTCGAACCCCAGCCGGACACAGCAGCAGATTCAGATCTGGTTCTGCCGTCTAAATGTGCTCCAAAAAAAGAATGCATTAAGGTCCGGGGGTATAAATAACTAATGGATGGAAGAGATGGATTATATTTATCCAGCTCAATGCAGCAGGAGTAGATCCGTCTGCCCTGACTCACACACCTAATGATATCTGGCTTCAGCTCGTTGTGGACCGCGGGCAGTCGGCTTATAAAAATACCCAGACACGGTGAGCTCGGACTGGGCTGAGTGAGAGAACGCTACCCCTGTGGACTGCTGGAGCTCAGGACTGAGTCAGCTTCAGCACTGTTCTCTGAAAGTCACGTTTCTCCTGCTCACACTGGGAGGAGAGGAGATGGGCGAGGGCGAGCGAGAGGCTTTGACAGAGAGAGAGCTGGTGTAATATTGAAAGAATTGCACTTCTATGTTGTGCTGTGCAGCAGGCCTGTTTCCCATGTGGTGTGAGCGTTGAGGCGGAGGTGAGGGTGGCCAGAGCGTGTGTGGGCCGCGTGTTTCCTTTTGGCAGAGAAATGTGACAAGAGCGTCTCGTTGCATAATGTTCAAATCAGCGTGAAAGCAAACTGACCATATTTACTTTCTTAACACACATTCCGGTTCACATTCACGAGTTTAAAACTGATCAGTGAATAAAGAGAGACAGACAGAGAGTAGACACACACACACACACACTCTGTCTGCCTGCCTATATACAGTACCTAAAGTTTGGAAACACTTGACTTGTTTTTTGATGAATGTTTTTATCATCTTGTCATCATCTTTTATCATCTTAAACATGTGCAAACATATTTCTGTTATTAGAGAATCACAGTTTTATTTACAAGATTTTGACAATGGATGAGTTGGACCAAATAATGAAGAAAAAGCAGCCAATAAGAGCGCAGGAACGAGGAAACTCCTGCAAAACTCAAAGAGGTTCTCAGGATGATTCTTCAGGAAACTGATCAAATGTCAAGAAAACAAAAGGCAAAATATAGGCAAATCTAAGCTAGTTTAATTTATTTTCAATGTTCTTTAGTCACAGCACAATTCCCAAAGTTACATTTGTGGTATTTCACAGCTGTGAGTGCGTGTACTGTTATTCTGAAACGTGAAAAATATGTTAATAAAGAATGAGTAAGTGTTTTCAAACGTTTGACCCGTACTGTATATTATGTGTATATTTATTTAGCATTTATTCAGCTCTGTTCAGCACTCATAACTTTAGGTACAGAATCCAGCTTTAGTTTGCTGTACTTTGAATGGGGCTGATAAGAGCGTATTATTCTGAGAGTCAACACTTTCAGCCGTAATCCCTCGACAAAGCTTTTGACATCTCCGCGAGATGTTCTTACTTTAAATTGTAACACCAAATTACGCGTTTTGTGCGTGCGGCCAGTTGATTCTGTAAAGTCGTTTTAATCAAAACTTCATAGAGACATGATTTGAGTCCCTGCCGCTCGTGAGATATGAATGCATTCACTCTGTTTCTCTCTCTCTCTCTCACACACACACACACACACACTTCTGCTCATTCTCTCTCTGATTGCCGTAAGAATAACTGTGATTGGATTGTCACTGATTAAAATGGTGTTGAATTGCAAAAGAAAGTGTCCTACAGGAAAAAGCACTGAAATGTGTCTGAAATAGGTGCTATGTACTATTTACAGATCAAGAATCTTCTTCCATCAGAAGTCACACAAGAACCAATGTGAACGAGTGGCTTGTTTTTACCTCAGAGTTTCTCGGCGGTGTACAGCAGACAATGAGTAATTTGAGGCTGAAAATCATTTGAGATCAGGTTGAAATAGTAAAAACGTCAGACAGTGTTCATCGTCAGCCACAGGATAAAGCTAAATTTTATATAAGAGCTGTTTTATTTTATTTTACAGTTAGCAAAATTAAAAATAAATTAAATACACGAAATCGTTTTATTCTATAAATGAAAAGAAAGTGCACCAGAACTTTTGACTTCGTTTTGAATCTTTACTACAGTTGAGATCTGGTGAGGTGGACCGTCGTAATGTTTTATAAAACTAGCTACAATTTACCCCGAGTTTATTTTCGATATTAATTATTCTGAAATACTTGTTCTTACATTTATCTTACAATAAACATGTGATTTGGTTCCTCTAATAATTTTAAACAAGTGGCGAAACAACACATTGAACTATATTTATGGAAAATGCTTCATTATGAGAGTCATTTAAACAGCTTCCATGTAACAGACGTCTGTGTGGCATATCAGTGTCTATTGGAGAGATTCTGTGCAGCATGAACACGAGAGCAGAAGTGAATGAAGGTTCGGTGTGTGTGCCTTCATGAATCTGATTTACTAAATGAGATTGTTGCTGCGTTCACATTAGTAAATGAACTGCCGCAGCTGCCGAAATTCCTGCAGTGATAAATTCTCTCTCTCTCTCTCTCTCACTCTCTCTCTGTGGCAAATACACTCGGAGAGGTGACTGCTTATATTTTCTGACAACATCTTTGATCCTTGTTGTGATGTCCTCAGAGATAGTCCAAGAGCAGATCATCATCTACTTTTATACACATCTCTGGCTTTTTGCCTTCGCTTGTGCATGACGATGCATTCTGAGGACCCAAAATAGAGCAAGGTTATATGTCAGAGGTTTTTTTTAGTGCGCAACAATTGGTCCTCAAATCTGATTGGATGAGAGGCTGATATATGGGCAGAATAGCACTGTGAGGCTTTATAACAGTATAACAGTTGCTTTATTATACAGTATAAGTATTATTTTCCGTACAGTAGCCGCTGGTAGATGTTGTTACAGTTGGAGACGGTCTACAGCACAACAGTATGTGCACAAGTGTATGTCCTCAGCTTCTGTCTGTTTTCCTGTTTTTCCTCTTCAGAGGAACTAGCTTGACTTTGTCCCCGTGGCTCCTTTTGAAGGTGTTTTCATTTAATCTTTTCCGTAAAAAGATTTTGGCCCGGGGTCACAGATCACATCAAGGTTGTTTTCCAACTCACTGACCATTTAATCAAGCTAAAGTCCGCGCCGCCGACACCCCACGCTCTCCTCTTTTGTTCGCCCCTCTCAAAGGTGAAGTCGCTCCTCTCGACACGCACCTCGTCGTCCCGTTTCACGCTGCTCTCTTCAGCTCCATTGACCAATGGATCACCTTGACCCAAACTCTGGAGAACTCTCCGAACAAGACAAGTTCCTGCACCCTCTCAGCTGCGAGGCCTTTTGAACCAGTGAGCTGTACGATGGGCTTATCAAAAGAACAGTTTTGTAGAATTAGTTTTTTCCTTTGAATACGGTTTTTTGAGATGCAGGGCGACTCTTAAAAAAATAAAGGTTCTATTTAGAACCTATAATAGTTTCATAAGCTGATGTCATAACCTGATGACTGTGTGTGTGTGTGTGTGTGTGTGTATAGAGAGAGAGACTTTTATTTAGTTTGGTAGCTGGATTTATAACTTTGTCTTCATGCGGTACAATGTGTGTACAGTGTGATTGTGATTTTAGTGCCGGCTTACGATTCAGATACGCTATTATTTTTTAGCCACTAGATTTTTCCTACTGGCATTCAAGAGAGATTATGTGAATGACTATGATTGAGGAATTGATGGAGTGCTTTTGAAGTACGCTTTGACATAATCAATAACTGTTATTTTCATGCAGCATTCACACCCTTTATGCATTGCGTACCTTTATCACGTAACTTTCTCCAGCGTTAATAAAGTTTCTTTAGGTCAGGCGTTCTTTAAATTGGCCCCGGTCCCCATCAGCGCATTAACAGAGCGGAGAGATAATGTTGCGCTAACCTCTAGATGCTTTGCTGCTGGAAAATGTATGCAGGGGAAATTTCAAGACATATTACCCCGCAACCTTGAAAACAGTAAAGCTACATTTACAATTAAATAGGTTTTGGAGAAAAGAAAATGGGCAAAAAAACAGCAGACCTTGAAATGCTAAAGTAAATTGATGTGATTTATTTTCCTAATGTATTTATGATTTTATCTGGCTCATTTAATTAAGTATTGAATTTACGAATCAAGTGTGGAATTGGAGGCTATTTTGGATGCTACAATTGGGTGGCTATGAAATGCAAAGTCTAAATAAGACGCCGCAGTCGTGAAATGTGTTACTAAAGAAAAGCGCATGGCCGTTCACTCAGATAAACAATGAAACCGTGTCATCAAAACTGGCATTAAAAATCCAATAGCTTGATTACAGTTTGTTATCCACAGTCATTTATATTTATAGTTAAAGCGATGAAAACGTGCTATATGATTACTTTATATAACTTTACTTTATATTTTATAAAGTAAACCTGTTTCAAAGGTGTTCTCATTTCATATTTTAACTGGTATTCTGTGTCTCGTCGTATACATATTGATGCCGAAAACTGCAACGTGTGCTGAGTTCTCAAATCCTGTACACACTGGATTTGAATTCAGATCTCAATGAAGCCAAATCCAAGATCATCCCCAAAAAGTCCTGTTCCTATCCAAACTAAGCACAAAATAGTACACGTGCATCCACTCAGCATATAGTCATTGTTGGGAACAACTGAAATCTGCTGAACTACTGAAAGTGTGTGTGTGTGTGTGTGT
>JAZGTI010017691.1:0-12060 GCA_036877585.1 Botia kubotai | reverse complement strand
AGAGTTCCATTATCACCCTCATCTGCTAATCACAAATGAACTTCATGCAAACAGATACTCTGTCATTGACATGTCTTACTAAACTGTATCGATCTATGTAAATGGATATGAACAAGCTACCCTTTAATGGGCCGAAAATAATGCAGTGAGGTATGACCGTCACTTATCCAGAAAAATCCTGAATAAGCGCAATACTGCCAGAGGGATTATGGTGTCCAGAGATAACATTTTAATAGACTTTAATCTCCACCGATTTTGGCACGTAATGGAAAACTTTACAAGAAGTTTAACAGCCATAACGGAGCGCAACGCCTTTGGCCCCTTTGTTAATATTGGTTCCATCCTACGTGAAAGCACCACGCTTGCATATAGAATTGAATGAATCCACATGCTCATAATTCAAGTATTACCCTGCAATGGGAAGGTCGAGGACGGGTTGATACAATGAACGGAGGGGGCTCAGCAGCGATTATCTGCCTACAGTTAAAAGATAATATGTGTGGTTATTGATTTTACCCTGAACCTCTTCTAGGATCGCCACTGGTTTTGTCTCTGTTTCACAGATGAGGGTGACACAGCTGTATGAATGGGTGAGAGGAAGCGTTTTATGTTGATAAAGACAACATTATCGGTGCTGCCACACGGCCACGCCGTAAAGCCAATAAATAACACGCCGTCATATTAGTGAGGGTGATGATTTAGCGCTATTTGTTTTCTGCTTCTATTTGCTTTGCATGATAGTGATATTTATGAGCCAGTGGCCGAGGGGTCCATGGAGAACATGACAGCAAGACACAGTGCACACCTGGAAGCCAATTTCTGGGTATTAGACTACTTGAAGTTTTATGACCCCGCGGCCACTGAACCTAATGTAATTACCCACCAAGGACACTGTGTCATTTGGTACCAATGATGTGAGGGGTGCTCGGGCCAAGGGGGAGGGGCCTGGTCAGAAATCAGATACAAATTATTGCTTGTAGTCATTTTCCGTTGTGTTCCCACTTATTCAGTGGCGGTCTCACGACAAGAGGTGGAAACCTTACTGGTGTTGTTATTAATTACCTTATTATTCTAATTAAGAAATAAGACTCTGTGCAAAGTGAAGCTGATGAACATCACTAAGCTGTAGAGCAATTAATAGATTGCATGTTGAAGGTCAGGGCTTCAGGTTATTTGTAACAAGGCCGCCGGGGAAAAGAAAAGCCCAGAGTTATTCCACAGAGAAGTCATCTCAAACTCTCCCTTTCTCATTGGCTGAGACCCTTTTCATATCGCCTTCCTGTTTTACTTTACCCCTTTCCAAATTCCACTTACTGGTCCTATTGCTCTGTGTATCTCTCCATCTTATCTTGTCATTCTCTTGCTAAATAACCCTTTCCCGCTGTATTATTCCTGTGTTGCAAGGGCTTCTGTTCTGGCTATGAATGAAACATGATGGGGGCTTTCAAGCGGGCCGGGGAACGGATATGCTTGGAAGAACAGCACCTGTATTCACTATTGTTGTATGACTCATCATCAGGAGGCTGTTGTGTTCATGCGGGAGCGTACAGAAGGCACAGCTAAACCATATTTAAATCTGACTTACTTCATCTTTACTTAGTTGTCTGCCTCCTAAAAATCTGTGATTATTTGATCTCTATCATAGCATGTTTGCTGAAAACAGAGGCTGCAGTAAACAATCTTGGGATTCTATTCTGAATTACCATGTTTTTAAAAGCAGATGAAGTTCATTGCAAGTGAACTCTATGTAAGTGTTTAATATAAAATGATTTCTCTCTGGCGAGTGGCACATCCAAGCATTGGGGACATACAGAATCAGGGTTGCCAGATCTGTCAGCCCACTGGCCAATCAAGATTAAACTAAAACTAGCCCAGCATTTCAGTCAGACATAACTTATGCAACATGTCAGAACTTTAAACCATGGAAGAAAAAGTGGTAACTGTTTAAAATCAGCTCAATTCCACAGGAATAACCGCGGGCTTGGCAACACAATATATAACGCCATGTTTAAATTCTTTTAATCAATTTCAATTATCTGAGCACTGCTCATTCCAGTGCAATGACAAAGTAAACCACGACTAAATAATAACATCATATAATATTAATAATATAAAGTACTGACAAACAGGTGCTATTTAATCCCAGAAAAACATGTTAGTTGAGCAGGACTCATGACTGTACTAAATTTCAATTACTGCTGCTGTTTTCTTATCACGCTCTTGTTAGCATGAACACAAGGCATGATTCGCTCTACTGTGTAACGGCGTAAGCGTGCTGGTCAGTGATTTATCTGACCATTACAAATGTCATAAAAATGATAATGACATGCTTTTCTGTAGCACCTGGGTGTGAAGAGCAAATATGATTCTCCTTGGTGTGCCAAAAGGTCGTTTTCAGAGAGTGAGAGAGCATGTGCAAGCAATTTAGCAAATCACCTGCTCTGTGTGAATTAGGGCTCATCTGAAAATACACAAACATTTCAAATGGGGGGGCATGCATGTAGTGCGCAAAATGGGTCAGTACACACTATTCTGTTTACAGCATCGACAGGTAAGCCTGCTCTGTCTCTCTCACTACAGAGAATTTTGTCTAATGGTAATATCGCACCTTATTTTACCTGATTCATGTCAGGATATCTGGTTTAAACAGAATTCTGTTTCCATTTCAAAGTTCTTGGATGTTCTCAAAAGATTCGGTTGTATTCATAACATTAGTGTAGTCAATACTTTAAAATAATCATAATCGCATTATTTTTCTTAATTGTTTTATGCTGATTAACCTTAACTTTGATACATGCTTAAATTTGCCTCCAACATTCCTGTCCAAAAATGTCTTAAATGCATTCAGTTTATCTCTAAAGGTTATTAAAATATACATGTAACATATATACACATATGACAACATACTGCTGGGTGTGAACAGAAATTAAGATTCCCCTTGGTGCACCTAAAGGTCGTCTTCAGGAAGTGAGGAACAAGAAGAAATTCATTAAATCACCCTCCCCACTTTCAATGTTTGTATGTTTCAGATGAACCCTGACCCAAAATATAGTCACATATGAAAATAATGCATGTTTGTTTTCAAGGCTACAGATCAGGAATACATTTGTGTCAAACCTCATTCAGATTCTGGGCTGACATGGACATGATATCCATAAAGAAACAGTGGAGATGTGGTCAGAAACAGAGGAGATGCAGAAAGAAGCAAGCCTCACTGGACCCGCATGACTGTAAATAGTTAATGTTGGGCCAGCAAGTTGACTTTAAAGGTTA
Source organism: Botia kubotai (assembly GCA_036877585.1). Lineage (NCBI taxonomy): Eukaryota > Metazoa > Chordata > Actinopteri > Cypriniformes > Botiidae > Botia > Botia kubotai. The sequence continues at coordinate 8,787 of JAZGTI010017691.1, read as the reverse complement.
ATTACTCTCTAATCTGTGTACAAAGGCCATGGCAGGAAAAGGGATATTAATAAGACATTGCACAGCAGGGTTCTGCTGGGCCAAACGTCTTGACATTTAGGAAGACATTAACATTGAGCTTGACCATCACTTAAGATACAAGATAAAAGAGTTACCAATCATCTGAGGTTTAGAGCCAAAAGCAGAGGAAAGGGGATGGAATGGAATGGAAGAGTTACGAAGGAAAGAAAAAATAAATAAATAAAGAACTTTCTAGAAACACCGAGACACAGGTGCTTGAAGAGGGAAAACATTCAGCACCGATTAACAAAAGAAATATTTCTAGGCGTCTCAGATTTGCGAGAAAAGTGAGATAAGAATTGTATTCAATTCATCCAATCGACAGGAGATGGAAAGCAGTGCTTATAATACCCATTCCTTCCTCTCTCACACTTTTCAATACGACAAAAGAGAAGACAAATCAGTGGGCATAAAATTCAATGGTCCCTGAAGGAAAACTTTACCAGATGTTTATAATCTGCCTTTCCAAAAGTTATTGCTTTTTATCATGTGTGGTGCTTCACTCTAAAGCTGTCGCAGGCTCATCCTTAGCAATCCACCCACCTGTTCTACCCAATCAGATGATATGGCAGAATAACATTTGACATACCACAAGAGGAGAAAAACAGGCACATTTATCTGCCACCTGTGGTCATGAAAGGAAGTCTTGAGTGGATGAGGTCCTTAGGGTTCCTCAGTTCTTGTCGTTGAAGCCAGTCACTACAGACGGACATGTGATGATAAGGTTGAAGGGTGTGGTACCGCAACTTGTTCAGTTTCGGCCTCAGTTTGAAGTAAAACCACATAAATGTGGAGCAGATCCATATCAGGGGCTGAGGAAAAATCCATGTCACCATAGAACCTTATGAAATTATGAAAGAAATATGAAATAATTTGAAACATTTCCTCTTAGCTTGCTGTGCATAAAATATGAGCTCTTAGTTCATCTGGCCAGTTTGTGTGTTTAAAGGAACCGAAATGACAAAAACTGTATATAGACAACAGATATGAAAATTTCCCATTTGCATTAAAGCTAGTGTTAGCCATTATTTTTTGACACTGATACAGAGCGCAACAGGGTCCACCCACTTTTTAAACTGCATATCCTTCAGAAGCATATTCCATCGATTAACACCCGTGAGCTCACTGTAGGCTTGTTTTCAAAGGTTTAAAAATCAATTCCCCTGTGATGAAAACAAATAGGATTTTTAACTTCAGAACTCAACTGTTGCGTTCTGTTGAAACTTATAATTAGGGCAGTTAAATACAATGTGCCTGAATGGCATTAAACAATGACAGCTCCTAATTTTCAGTTTAGGTACAATTAACACCACAAGTAATTCACTTAAAGAAAACATCCACCTTTTTTTACATCTACTTGTCATTAACATTAATTAGACAAATTTAATGTCTGCTTGAAATATTCTGGGACTGACCTTCACAAGCAAAGATCATTAGTTCTCACAAGCTTTCCATCTGTGTGAAGTGTAATTTAGAAGCCGCGTCTCGGACCTTCAACCTCACAAATGAAGCGTGCGTAAGACATCTTAGATCGAAAGGTTCTGTTTCACATGACCATGCTCTGAAGGTCGGTCTCAGAGTCAGTCAGAGGTCCTGAACCCTTCCAGGAGTCCACCTTATTAGCGAGTTTACACTGAGAAAGTAGCCACCTACCGCTTCTCATCCAAACCTGACTAATGATTCACACAGTACACAGCTGCTGCACCCGAGAGGAGAGAGACAGGCTTCCTCCAAGTCACAATTGACAGAGTTGTTGTTCTACAGTTGAAACTTTCAGGAAATGCAACATTTTCAGAAACTGTCAACGTTCTTTAAATATATGATTTATTTACCTCACAGAATGAAGCAAAGGAGGAAAGAACGGAAAAACGCGTATCTATGCGCAAGTTCTTGCTCTCTGACTTAAGCAAAATGTAAATTGGTTATAGCGAAATTATTGGATGTGAATAATGAGGTAAAACTCTCTGAAATAAATTTCAAGTAATGGAGGACACAGAAGTGCAAAGAAAATTAATTGTCCAAAATTGTAATTAATTAAATTGAATGTGGCCAAAGTCACATTCTGGTAAGTGCTACAAGGCTTATGTACACTTTTATGTATGTTTCATGTAATTCACGAGTGCTGACACATAGTCTGCTCCTTGTACTTAAAGAGACAGAGGACCCAGAAAGCCGCGAGTCATCGTGGATTTGTATGTCCTGCAGCAGGACTGGCAGTATTTTCTTTTTTCCCCAGTCATGATTCGTTCATTTAGGTAGCTTGCAATAGCAGTAAAATTATGATGCACTGTGAGTTAGAAAAATAATATTTACCATTTTTGATAGTTTTATAGTTTGTCTGGATATTGCTTATGGGATTTCTAACCTCTCTCCTCCCGTATGTAAGCTTGACTAATGTTTCAAAGACGCTTTTACACCCTTTGGATTATGAATGTAGGATCATTAGCCCAGTTAGAAGACCTTGGGCTAGCCAATAGTGCTACCAGACTATAATATACATACATAATACAACAGTTGTTTGTTGTCTGAGGGAGGAATGCAATCTGTTTTAGTGCTGCATTAGGAGTCTAATGTCTTTGTTTAAAGATCTGGTTCAAACAAGGACAAGCACAGCAGAATGGACCTGAGGAACCCCGTCAAACGTTCCAGAACTGAATTTAAACATGTGTGCGTCTATAACAGTATTTGTTCGCTACCCAACCCCACACATACCTGTGGCCTACTTCCTTTAGCTCAACTTTCGTGATTCCTGAAGGAAACTTCTATCAGATACTACTAAAGGATCTCCTGACACCTTAAAGTAAGAACAGCGGCCAAACAATTTAGATAAAGGGGGCCGTCTGTCTGACGGATAATAATGATATTTTTTGCACATGGCTAGTTTACATAATAGCATCTAATTAACCCGGCCTGCATGATGTATTGGCCGATTTGTTTTAAGTGATTTTCCCTTGATTTTCATTACTGTTTGATTTTTCCCTGGCAGTTCTTAATCTTACTCATAATGTTATGACTGGAGTCACTTACACAGCCAGTGAAAGTCATTTCTCATCACAGAGACTTAATGAGACTGAAACGGTCGTGGTAGGAGACATTTCTACTACAGGAATGGGGTGTGGGGTTCTGACAAATGTCAAATTATCAGACATTTCCCTTTTTCCTTCAGGCATAAGAGAGGCACCTTAATCTGCAGTTATTCAATAAAAGGCATTATAGATTGACCTTTAACTGACAGGAATGATTAGGACTATATTGCTAGCAGGTTTTCTGTGGGTTCATGAGCTAAGCAGCAGTTAGTGTCATGTAACCACAATGTAACCAGACCATAAAGTATGGACCGCTTTGTAGCTTCTTCTGACCAAAAATCGTCCATTTAAACAGAACAACACGCAACAAACTTAAAGGAAGTTGCGTTAGTCATATCAAAGCTTGAGATATGACAAATGCTGAATATTTTTGGTGAGCTGACTGTGGAAAATTTGCGGTCCATGCCAACTGGGTTTAAGCTACTGTAATCTTCCCTGTATCTGAAATGTGTGCTAATTGAAGTGTCACCACTACAATAAAAAAATAGAAAAATTAAAGACAAAAAAATAACAACCTAGCTGACTGCACTAATCATAATGACACATCTCTAGTCTGCACAGTGTCCTGATACACTTTTAATTCACATATACACTAAATGCATTGCATACACTGTCTATACTGCATTCAGTATATGCTGAATGCATTGTAACTCGCTTTGGATAAGTGTCTGCTAACTGTCTAAATGTAACTGAAATGAAGCCAACATGACTACAATACTTTTTTCAACAATGATAGCATTTCCTCCACATAAAAGCAACAAAAAACCTGCAAAATAATGTATAACGTCTTTAGTCTTCGATGCTTACAGCAGCATAGTCAGCCAATCTGCTAGCTAAAGGCCTTTTCTTCAACACTTCCTGTTATGAGGAAACACAGTGTTCTACTGATGTCAGATCCGCCAAAGTATAGAGAAAGATTCCATATAACATTCCCTCAGAAGGACACAGATGTTTGAAAAACGCTTTGGAGAGGGGATGGAGGTGACAGAGTTTAAATCTTCCCTAGTCCCAGATGAAGGCAGTTGTCAAACACTTTTTATTCCAGAGTCTTGTCGGCAGTCAAAGAATGTTTTAATGGAACTGTGTTTTGGGACTCGCTCTTCCTCGGATGCTTCAGGAAGCAGTGCAAGCTCTTTGAGTGTCAAGTCACTGAAAGGAGAGGAGTGTCTGTTGAGATACTGTATATCTCCTATAATATTCCTCATCTCAGAAGACCACAGCTCACAAGAACTACACAGCCACTGTAGTTTTATACAGCTATAAACACCCTTAAACTCCTAAACATTACAACTCATTACAACTACTATAAATACAGTAGCTTCTGAGCTAGTCCTCTAGTCTTCATGTTGTATATTATCTAGGTCTCCCTAGTGATTCTGTATTTCTACGGCAGAACTAATGCAATTAGATATTTTGTCTACTCATGTAAAACATCCTGCAGAAAGTAATACATTTTAATGTAATAAAATGAAATATTATAAGCAGAATTATTGACGTTGCATTCTGCAACTAGGTTATTGTATAACTCTCTTATAAAACTACTACAAAAGAAAGTTCAAGTTCCATAGATGAACAATTCCAGAACTTTATATATTTGTTAACAATTCCGTAACAATTATTTACCTTGATTTTAAGAGAAAACCTAACATTAAATGTATTGTTACATTTAAATTCATTTACATCATCTCTAATTTATCTTCTCTTTTACAAGATTATCTTAAAGCGTCGCCTCGTCAGTCCTTTTATCCCATTTATCGCCCAACATTCACATTCAATAGCGCTTGTGAGCTTGGAATATTTTCAGCGTAGAGATCTCATCCTTTGGGAATTCTATTTTCTGTCAACATCAATTATTTACAATTAAACACAACACGGAATCCATCACATTAGCCACTTATCTGTTACTGAATCAGTGTTTCACAAGTTTTACATTTAAAACTTTTTAAGTAAGAGAACTACAGATGTGACTTGACACCTGCTAAAAGTGTATGAAAAGAGAATTCGCAACCAACAGAATTCAGTTAAACAAAATGGGAAACATACTACATGTCAACATGTAAACCAGCATCTGATCTGATGGATCTGATCTCATAATTTTGCATTAAACTGCATTAATCTGGAGCCCTCTCATTTGAAGAGCTTTAATTGTAATAACACACAAGTTGCTGGTGTGGTGGATTCCATGTTTTGTTTAATTTTAAATCACTGAATCATTGATGTCCGCAAAATACAGTATTCTCACAGGAGCCCACATAGCGAGATCTCACCAAGCTGAAAATGTTCAGAGTCCACAGGCTCTTTCAAATGTTGACATGTTGATGTTGACTACTTAAGCCAAGATTTAAAAATGTGCGCATATACAAAACTAACTACTAAATGTCCCCTAAGAAAAATTCACTGAAATATAAAAAATAAAAGCCCTGGTATTAATGTCTAAGAAATTGCCTTAGATTCAGTTTTTAAACTCCACTGGTTTGGACAGTTGCTCCTACTGGCAGCATCTAAGCATTCTCATTGGAGTATCAATATAAGCTCAACTGGTAGAGCATGATGCTTGCAACACCAAGTCTGTGGGTTCAATCCCACGTAACTCACATACTGATAAAATGTATACCCCTGCCTTTGAGTTGTCACTACACCCTGTGAAAGGCACAGTATCCATAAAACTTCTGCACAGTTGTGATAACTTCAGTGCTACTTTTGGCAGGTCATATGAGGAAGGTGACTATATGAGAAAAGCCTTTGATCTACAGTCTGTATAATCACTCAGTAGACCTTGAACTCTTCTAAGCTCCCCAACTTGAACTTTCCATGCTTAAACAGGTTCAGCATCAGATCAATTTTTTTTTCCCATTAATGAGAATGTTCTAACTTAATGTTTGGAAAGGCCACATTTGTGGGCTTAATTTTAATGTCATACTATTTGAAGTGTTGCAGGGTGAGATGAACAAGGTCCTTAAGGATATGGTGAACCATATGTTATGTTGTCATTATATGTGATTCTCTTCCAAACACTTTAGGAATTGTGTCGGATTGTTTAGGAATTGTGTAGGAATTGTTTTCTGCAACGAGGAGAGGTCCATAAGGAAATGGCTTTCTGAGTCTGGTGTGGAGGAACCTGATTGGCTTGTACAAAGTCCAAGCTTGAACCCCATTAAAAACCTTTGGGATGAATTCAAAAGCTGAGAGCGAGCCAGACCCCATCGTCCAATCAGTGCCTGACCCCTGATGCTTGTGCAGCCATGATCCCACATCTAGTAGAAAGCTGAGAGTTGAAGCTGGAAATTGTAATACAACCATATAAAGCATCACCTTGTAGCACCTCTTAAGTATTGTTTTCATGCAGGAAAATAAAAGCCTGCCATTAAACTTCTTCCCTGTCTGTGTTTCCACTCGTTTTCCTCCCTCTCTCTCGCTCTCTGCTCACATACTGCACTGCAGTTTATGTGGAAATCCCATTTCTAATTAACAGGTTTGACTATTTCAGCTATGCCAATTACCAATAGATGCATAAAAAAATCACGCAGACAGCAAACGGAAATCCTTAGACAAACATTTGCAGAAGAACCTTTTCTGTTTCAGCACGACAGTGTCCCTATGCACAAAGCAAGGCCCATTATGCAGTGCTTCACCGAGTTTGTTGTGGAAGCACTTGACTAGCCTGCACAAAGCCCACACCTGAGCCCCACAGAACACCCACAGGGGGAACTGGAACACTGAAGTTAAGCAATACCACAACTCTCTATATAGAGCTATGTTTGTTAGTCAACATACTGCAGGTGTGATGTTTGGTTGTCCACACACTTTTGGCTACATGTGCCACCAAGTACAAATGGAAAATTAAGCGGTTATCACAGTGGCCAAAACCGAGTGCTAAAATTTATACATTATTCATACACTATTCTGTTCCTAACAGCTGCATGTCTTTCTGTGTCTTTCAAAAGTATTACACGGGAAACAAGGTAATCTTCCCTCAGGATCTATAAAGAAGTTAAAATGACAGATATTTCACAGTGGGACTATCAAATAACAAAGATTTGGATCATTTCCAAAACAAACTGTTTCAGTAATGGTATTGCACACAAGTCTGCGCTATGTCCTTGACCAAAACAACATAATGAGCGCAAGATTTCATGCAAGACTTCTTATGTTTATTTTGTGCATTTGGTATCGCATTAAAACAGAACCACATTATGCACTACAATTTCAAAGAGGAATGATAACTGCTCTCTTGTTTTTGTCCAGAATTCCTCATATTACGTTAACTGCGTTACTGGGTAATGCTTGAGATGGAGGCGACCAATAAACTTACGAAACTGCTTCTAAAGGGTCGACATGTGATTCTGTAAAACCAGCTTTTAAGTAAATGCTACAAATGTGCTAAGTGAGATCACAGCACTTAGGCCGCGTGACAGCGCAAGCTATCAATTTTATAACAACACTGTGTTCCTCCAGTGCCAACAGCAAGAAGTCACAATGCTTAAGTCAGGGACAGTCCAGGAATACTTCCTTTGAAATGGTTACATTACATTAGGAGCTTTAATGTATTTAAGAAGCTGCTCTCCAAAAAATCAAGTCGAACTAGATGAGATGCGATCACTTTAAAGATGTCCAGAATTTTTTAATGTTGGGTGACCAGGATCTGTTTCTACAGGGAATCTTACATTTCATGAGACATGGTATCATGTCTTTACCAGAAGATATTGAGGCAATATCACAAGAAGGTGTTATGGCAGTAGGCACAAGACCTCAGATGATCACAGCATGCTGATATACAGCCATAACAGAGCTCTAAGAAAGTGTGTCATGCTACTTATGCCTCTGACAAGGTTTTAGGGTCTGATCTGCTATCTGTCATATTACTGTTACAACAGCTAATGTAATACAAACAGTAAAGCAATACAGTGCTGTTCTTCTTCTATGTCAGCACTCCTGGAATCCAATCAGGTTTGAGGCCAAGACCTAACTGCTGTATAACAGGAGGAAATCAGACAACGACTTCAGTCATTATCTAAGTGCAAGACATTGCTAAATTGACCTCTAATAGTGAGTACAAGACTACAAGTAAAACATTGATCACTGTGTTAGTAGGTGAGCGCTGGGATAGATGAGAGTCAGTATAACAGCTGAATCACTTTAATCAGCACATAGATGTGAATCTGGTGCTAACTGGCCTCTTGTATTAAACCGTATTTAAACAAAGACGTTAAATAGGCTGAGCTAATACACAAGTTATGATAAGAAAATTTCATAAACGTGTATGTTCAGACACTAATATACCTAAAATATCAGAGTATAAAATACAGAGTATACCCAAAATACACTTTTGTTTTTACAAAACAGAAACATTTCTGGCACAAGCAATGACCTAAATCAAATCAACATAAACCGGATTGACCAAGTGAGGAAAAATGAATTGTCTTGCTATGAATACTTACATTTGAATGAAGGCCAGAGTTATAAACATCGCCTGAGGTTGTTGCGTGTTCACAGGGCAACTGAGGATATGTCCAACACAGTATCTAATACAAGATGAATAACTGGCAAAATAACCTTCACAGCTTCACAAACTGGCTGTTTTCTTCCCGTGTTGACCAATTGCTTATTGAAACGAGAAGCCGAAGCTGAATTTTTACATAAC
>JAZGTI010017690.1:0-12060 GCA_036877585.1 Botia kubotai | reverse complement strand
GCCAAATATTTCAAGGTTTTAAAAGACAATCAGAACCCTTGTGATTTGGTGGATGTATGTGTCATCAGCTCATCTTTAATTATCTGCCTAAACACTGATAAGTTGACTGAGGTCAAAATCAGCTCAAAGTAAAGCTCGGTAAGGCTGGATGAGGTGGAGTACTGATGGAGACACTGAACAGGAAGTGGAAAGCTGAGATTCAGTACTTGCGGTGCAGCGTGGAGCTGCCATGCAACCAGGAGTTATCTACGGGTGGCGGCAAAGGGGTGGAGATGGTGGAGGTGGAGATGTCAGTGATGATGTTTAGCGCCTCCTTCAGGGCGGCGTGGGTACGCAGCACCTTCTCTCGGCGCAGGGCCTGTTCAGGAGACTCGTCCATCAGAGAGTACTGATCTCCTGAAGAGTACAGCTGAGCTAGCAACTCAGAGTGGATAAACTCTTTCACCTATGGAAGAAGGAGAGGAAAAATCTAGAAACAGAGATATGGAGTTTATAGAGGACACTACAGATAAACAATAGTAATTGTTTTCCACTTTTTGACAGCTATGTATTAAAAGCAGGGTAGACGATTTCCAGGAACAGGATTTTTTTGTTATGCTGGTTGAAAGTCTCTTCCCACCCTGATAGCAATCACTGAGTGTTCTAAATATACATATATATAAATGTATCTTCTGAGGAAGGCACAGGAGAATAAAATGTCTGTGCAATCATAGCATTCGGTCTGAATGCAATGATCGGATGTCCTATTTGCCTGTCAAACTCTGTGTCAGCACTCTGCTTGTGCAGACAATCTTTCGTTATCAGTGTGTTTATGGAGGAGGGTGGGATCTTATGCTTTTAAAGCAAGCTTGCTATTGCTAGTCTTTCTGAAATTGCTAACCCTGCCCTGGCCTGCATAAGATTGGCCCTTCCTTGTGGTGGCTGCCATGACCAGCTTAAACGCTACTACTTACTTTATCCCACTAACTCCCATATAAACACTTTCAGTTGCAGTTATCATGGGTGACGAATAAGCCTGTGAACAAGTTATTTCTATGGTGCCATCAGTAACTATAATATTCAGCTTATGAAGCTATTTTTATAATGCAGTATTTATGCTAAAGCCACTGACATATCTGCCGAAGCAGCATTAAAAAATACATAATGCATAACATTAAATCAAATAAACCAAAAAGTTCCAGAGTAAAGTTAGTTATACTGAAAACTAAATAAACAACTTTGCATGATATAAAAACATTGTTAAGTTCAATAAATATTTCAGAATTTAGTGCCGTTTCCCCAACAATATATCTGCACAGGACTGTATCACATTAGCATTTCATTTGCTTCTTGCGTAAACGTTTGAAACAAACCCAATCAAATAAAAAATACGAATTTGTTGTAACAATTTGAGTGCAAAAGTATTTGCAGAAGTATAAAAGTATACATTTACAAAGAACATAGTAAAGCTCATGGCAATAATTAAAACAATGCAATGTTACAAATATAATGTTATGTAATGTGTTATACTTAATGTTAAAACACATACGTTAAAAATCATATGCGTGGATATATGGATGCAATAGAATAAATACAGACATTGTTGATGACCAGGTGCATGATGGTCTTGGGCATCAGGTCTCGAATGCTTTTGTAGACGATGCTCATGTACGAGTCCACAAGGTTTCGGATGGTCTCAACCTGACGTTCTAGTTGAGGGTCCATGGAAAAGCTCTCAGCCTGGCCTGAACTCTCTCCATCCACCTGACCAATAAGAAGAAAGATGGATGAGGATCAGGGGCATTTTAATGAAGGGTCAGAGGGAGTCAGCGTCTCTTTTGCCTCCCATTAGCTCACTGTGTTCTCATAAAAATACCAAGTGGAGTGTAGTAAATTAGGGGAATAACAGAGAAAAACAGGCAAAAAGTGTAATGAGAGACATCTGATTGGCTGATTACTGTCAATGTGATAAAGCCTCATGTTAACAACCAGCCTACAAATCACAATTAACTAGTTAAGACTTACATTTTTAAATGAAAAGTATATTATAAATCATATTATACATGTCAAAAAGTCCTTGAATTTGATTGGTCAAGCGGTGTTTCAAAAGCGCTGACATCTTTTTTGCAACAGTCCTGGGATGTTTCACAATTCTGTACCGCTCTGCTTGTTATGTTTGCTATTTTATTGTATCCATTACAAATGAAACACAGCTGATAATCAGGACAACAACACTCTTGCTCATAAAACAAAATGTCAAAAGAAAAACTTCCTTATTTCAGAATTCCACCACATGCCCCTGATGATGATGCGGGAAGTCGTGGAGTTTACAGGTGCTAATAGCTCCCAAAAATGATAAAGGCCATTTAGAGAGAAATGAGTACATATACATACATGAAGTGAACAAGACAGGAAAAAGAGATAAAAAGAAGGAGAAATAAGACAGTGAGATGAGAAGAACGAACTTTTGAGTTTTACTTCTGTGAGTGTCTGTGGGGGTGTGGTAGACTTCTGTCAAAGCAAATTATGGGAACCCTGACAGACCTGTGACATCACTCAATATGTTGCTCCAAAGCACACATAAAGACAGAAAAGTGGGTGGAGGGGATTGGGAAGAAAAAAACACGAGGGAGCTGATTAGAAACAGAGCTCAGAGCCCCTCCCTCTCTGATCCTCCATGGTGTGACACAAGAGCTGAGGAATGCAGCAGAGCTCCTGACCCCAGAGCAAAGCCACCATGAAGCCTGCAGCCACAGAGTCAAACATACGTACAGAACCACTGCAGGAGCAGGAGCTTCAGGGTCATTAGGTTCACGTACACTTTCTGATGTACATTTCTTCAAGCATTGCAGCTTGTATGGAGTGTGTGAGGTTCATCAGCAGGAAACGTTTTGGTGGTTAGACGTAAATGTTCTTCGATGGTTCTTTGAAGCTTCTTTGAATCCTTCTTTTGAAGATTTAATGATCAGCAAAGAACCATTGTCTTATCAAGGATAATTCTTGAGTTTTGGAGCTTAATATAGTCATAAAATTCTTAATGATTCATTATAGGTTCTTAAAATTAGCATACTGGTTTCTAGAATATTTCTTTTTCCTAGTGGAACAAAATAGATAAAACATGTATTGTAGAAGTAGTCGAGTTGACTCATGCATATGGCAGCTTTGTGTAAATTGCGATATACCTGCGATTTACATTTGAGAGCTACGGAAGGAAAATTATGGCCTTCTCCTCACACAGCGTTTGATAGCTTTACAAGACTTCTTCAGGTGGACCTTCATGACACGGCTTTTTAGGGCTTAAAAGGCACTGCTCACCCTCTTTTTTACTTTGAGCATTGTGAACATTCCTCAAAACTTCTCCTTTTGTATAGAGAATAAAAACTCTTGGAGTTGACAAAACTTCCAGTTCTGGGTGAAGTTTAGGACACAGGTTTGATAGCATAAGTACATGCTTACAGTGGTTTTCTCTGGGTAGACCCCGGCCCGCAGCAGAGACGCCTTCCAGCTGTCCACCTCCTCCTGCGTATCACAGGCCAGCTCCAGATGCCTGTAGTCCTTGTACACGTTCCTATGGCAGAAGTAATCTGTTATTAACTGGTTTCCATGGCAACGCTCACTCTCGCACAAACACAGCAAAACGCAAATTCTCTTGCTCACTCTCACATATTATTCTTTCAAAACCACAAACCGCAGACCACCCCTCCTATCCTCTCTGACGTGACTATCCATTCACTCGCTTTAATCTAATCTGAGCTCATGTCTATTTCTATCTCTCTTTTGTATTCTTTATCCATCTTTTCTATAAATCATTTTTTCTTATTGCTGTCGTGCTATTACAATGACACTTTCGGTCACTTAAGTCACAATTAAATTCATCTGAATTTCATTGGATTATAAACAACATACAAACCCCATTCTGCCATTCTGATTTATAACTAAGACTGTATGAAGTCATTTCCTCTCAAGTTTACGCAGGTGTATGAGCAGAGTAAACACAGATGTAGTTTATCGCATTAACCATAAACGTTTTTCACCACAAGACTTTTTAGTATAAAGGGTGAAAGACAGTGTAAACTTTACTAGTACATAAACGCAATCCAGAAAACAAGCCAATTCAACCAAGATTACAATAACAAAATAGTTTAGGTAATTATTACATTACACCACCTGCTCATCTAAAATTAATTCCTTTAAAAATGGGCTTAAATTTGACAACCACAAAATATCCAGATCCTCTAAGTCTTAAATTTTAAGCAGTCCATATATTGTTTAATCATCTGAAACTCCACATACTTCTATAGTAAAATACTTGCTTGAAAAGTGTATTGGTTATTTAAAAAAATGTCATTTATTTTGAAGTTTTGTTATATAATGGAAAAACATTTTAAGTGTGGCTTAAATATTTAAGATTATGGGCTCATTGTATTGCTTTAATAAGTTCTTCACAAGTTCTCCACATCTTCATTTATTATACAGTCTTTCTTCATTAATTCCTTTGACCAGCTTTACAGAACATGTCTAAAATGCCATGTCACATAAAACATGTTAGTACCATGATACTTTATGATACTTTTGTGTAAGTGCAGTCTCTCTTTTTCCCTTGTTCACGCCAGCCCAGAGAGAGAGAGACACAGGAATCTGGAGCCTGTCTCTCTCCATCTGTTCCACATTCCCCCTAATTATTCCGTTGTTCCTCTCCTCCTTTTGTTTCCCCCTATTTTCCCTCTTATTTTTTGTGGCTATTGTTTTTCTTTGTTGTTCCTATGGGGTAAAATGCTTAAAGTATAATGTACAGCATGTATTTGATTTTGTCTGCGTGTGATAAGAAACGGCTATAAAGAACGTGACCGGAGACTAAGGTCAAGCTGGACACTGCACAAACAACCGTGTGTGTGGACACATAACTTTGCTCGCACACTGAAACAAAACCACACACCAAACCAGCTGCATTCTCACATGCTTGGATCTCATAAAACCAGCTACAAAACACTGTTTTTGCAAGCACACTTATGACTCAGTGCTACCAATTGTTTATTACTATAACTGAGAAATCTTTCTTAAAATCCCCTGCATAATTTTCATAAAACGCTGTTTGCGTAAGGCTGACCTAATGTGATGTTTAAATATGTGTCTGTTTATGTCAGGCGATACACTGATTCAGACTAACTCACCTAATAAGGTCTAATGTGTAGATACACTGATTCAGCCTAACTCACCTAATAAGGTCTAATGTGTAGAATATTGTTTTGCATTTTACTGATTCATAATACATCAGTGGTTCATGATATTTATGACAGGATAATTGCAGCAGTCATGAATATATTGAATTTACAATAAAGTTTTTTATTATAATTTACAAAAATTATAATATGTGCAAAACCAACAAAACAATCTGTGATCATTCAAAAATAATATTGAGCTGTGTTTCTTATTGTTGTTTTTATTCAAACTAAACTCAGATGTCAGAAGCATGTGAAAGGAATGTTGAGTTAAGCTCTGCCGACAGCATCTGTGACATGTCGTTGATTACTGCAGAAAATAAATTAGACTCGTCCATCAGTTTGTAAAAACAAAGCAAAAATTGTAATGTGTAATAATATTAACACAATTAACACAATCAGTTCATTTACCGAATTGATTAATCAGTCACCTAAAAAAACAAAACTGGTTTAGCCGCGTACTAATAAAAAAAAGACAAGAAATAGAAGCACTTTCTGCTTTAAACTCTTTGGAATGCCCATAGACGTTAAGTTAAGAAAATAACTGTAAATGTGATTTCTGTTTCTGTTTCTACAAATTGAGATATAAGTTAAAATGACGTTCTGTGGTTATCAACAACATTCTACAGATGCTCTTGATAGAGCTTATGTTGTACAGAACACACAACATTCCTTTAATCAAAGTCCTGAATGAAACCAGATCAGCCGTCGCATATGAAACATGAATGCAATATGCACTGACGCAAACACGCATGTATGCATGCACTGCCACGCAACCGAGCAATAAGCGCTGAAACTCTTGTGTGTGTATGTGTGTGTGCGTTTTCTCTGTTGCCCCATGCCAGACTGTTGTCACCACTGTGGCAAAATGACTTTTGCCGCCTGACATCACCGCTTACCCACTTGGAAGATGGTGGGTGTGAGGGCACAGTGTGAAACATTAGATCATTATAATGTGTGTGTGTGTGCAGGAGAGAGACAGAAAGGGGATTTTTCAGGGTTCTGGGGGTGGTATGTTTCTGCTTATGAGCGGGAATGAGTGTAGAGTTTATGAGAACTTCAATATCTTTATACAGAGTGCTTAGAATGATGAATGTGTGTGTGTGTGTGTGTGTGTGTGTGGCAAATGAGTCCATCTGATTAATTGTGCTGCAGCCTAGGGTGTGTTTACAATAGTCTGCCATGCCTCTCTCTGTGTCAAAGCCGTGTGTGAGAGAGTGTGCGCACACACTACAGCATACCGACAGCTCTCCAATTAAGCAGCTAATCAATCCCAGACACACCCGCACTCAGAAACGAAACGAGCCTGCGCTTGTTAGGAAAAAATGTCAAAGAGAGAAAGAGAGAGCGAGATTGTGTGAGAGAGAGACAGGAGGGACACTGAAGTAGAAACTGGCCAGGAATGTGTCAAAATGTGTCCTACTGCGCCCCCCTGCTCCTGTCTCAGCCTCTATGAAGTATTACTGTGGAGGTAGAGTGTGTTTATGTTAGAAAAATTTGTCTGGTGTGAACGACTAGAGTCACCAAAGAGAACTGCAGAAATAATGACTGCTTTCAAACGAGTTTTTGTGAACATTCTCTGTCTGTGCCATTGGACGAATTAATGGATAGTCCCCCAAAACGCTCTGCCGTGTCACACTGGTTGGGATGCTCAAACAAACAAACTAATGTTTTAATTATGTTTTAATATTTTAATTTAAACCACGCAGCAAAAACTTTGCTGTGCCTGGTTATGACACAGTGTGATCAGCAAGGAACTCCAAGAAATTCCCCCTTAGAAATCAGCCAATAGCTCAAAGTACAAATTCCACCACAGAAAAAACAGCAGAAAAAGCCTGGCTGTGGCACAGAAAAATAAATTAGGAGGGTGAGAGATTGAAGTAGCTGATTAATAGTCCGGACATTATGGAACAGAATGTGTGTGGGTGTGTGGGTGAGAGAAAGCAAGAGAAACTCCACTTATGAGTGCCATTTGTCACCACAATGCTAGAGTTACTGGGTGGGACAAGTTACATGCCAAAAGTTAATGTCAGGGTTAGCGGTCTAATCACATTACTAACCCTAAGTATGAGCAATAGTAACAGTGTCGCATCAGCAAACACCACTTAACATTTATTATGTTTCTGGTCATACTTTGCCAATCGTTTTAACACCCACTGTGGAATAACAATCAATTAAATGTGTGTGTTCAGATCATGTACTGGTGTGTTTGTTTTATGAATGATGGGTTTAGGATAAATAAATGTATATTTCATGATTATAAATGTCTGCTAATATCTTAAGCGTTCACTTACACAATTGTCAGTCTGTGAGTGCTGAACTCAGTGTGTGTGATCAAATTTATGATCTTTGCGTTGCTACTGTGTTACTATTTACTACCAATTTGGCTACAGGCGTGTGTGGTTGATCTATATAACTTTCATTCCATTGCTGCACACAGTATAAATACACATTACCAACTATTTCACGTTCCATATACTTTATCTTTGAGTGTTCTTTCTGGAATGTTTTAATGATGGGAATACCATGTTTCTGAATGTGCAGGTGTGTGACTGACCTCTGCTCTGTGTTGAAGATGGCAAACACATGTTTGCTCGACATGAAGCTTTTTTCTATGTCTCGCACCTTCAGGTTGTCCAGAAGCAGCATGTATTTCTTTTCTTTTTCCTAGACAATAGATAGATAGTAAATGTCTTAAAACCCAGTGGGCTGCATAGCAAGAGAGAATTTTTAAACTAGACGATAAACTTAGACAATAAAGTTCTTCAAGCAATAAAAATAGAATTGCTATTCAAAAATATATCAAGTAGTCCAGCTGTAGTAAAGAGAAGTTTAGAAGAATGTTAAAGCTAATCTTGAAGTGAATGGTGAGCAGAGGCTGTCAGCCACATGTGAGAAAACGAAAACTTAAATTTTAGAATTTAAGTTTCGCACTAATTATCACATGATTTCTGAAGATTGCACAGAGGAAGAGACTATATATAAGATGTTTACTGCTGCTGTGGCCATTTTATTGTGCTTTTTGAACACCATTCAGTTTCACTGTATGGAAAAGAGCAGTGAGAACATTTTGCCTAACATCTCATTTTTCTAGCCATCATTAGAGCATTCACAGTTTTGAATGTGCAAATGGTGCCTTAAAAAATGCAGCCTAGTACAGTAGACAGCTCGCTCAATTTTGTGACACAGCCAGTAAAGAGCAAAAAAAGCTAGTTTGTCTAGTCAACAAACTGTGATGTAGTTTCTAAAAAACGATGTGCACTGGGGAAGATGGGTGAGAAAATAGACAAGCGTGTAGAAACAAAACCAGTGGCTCAGTAATCGAAAGTAAGAACAAAATCTAGTGTAGATGCATGTGATTATCCTCAGAACGGCCTCAGGCGACGGGACAAAAAGTGTGCATGAAAAATGCCACAAGTATTAGAATTAAGAAAGAAAAAATGAACAAAGAATCAAGAGATAGAGAGAAAGCCCACATGTGGAAGTCATTATTCAGACCAAGGCTCTAAAACACAAAATTTCTGCTGAAAAAAGAGTTCCCCTCTCTCCTCCTCTGTCTGAACAGGAGGGGCCAGGATCTCAGGAAACGGTATGGATTACATCGCAAATAACAGAAAGGAGATGCAGGAGAGAAAGAGAGGAACAAGGGATGAAAATGTAAAGGAAAGGCTCTTGGAGTTTTGAAAGATTAAAAATGGAAAAAAGAGGAAGAGAGAGTCGCCTGACTGTGTTATCGGTGATTAAGTCTGACTCAGTGACTGTGGTGTGCAGCAATTCTTGGAAAGTCCATGCAAGTATTTTATGAAATCGGCTAGGCCATCTTACAACAATTTAAAAACCAGAGTACTTTCTGACTAAAAGGAACAGTTCATCCCAAAATAAAAATTCTATCATCATTTAATCATCCTTATCCTTCCAAACCTGTCTGGTGTTACTTTTTCAGTGACCAGAAGCTGTCAAACTCTAAAAAAGACAACAAAGAAACAACATAAAAGTATTACTGCGTGGTCCACATAAAACTTGTGCACTATATTGCAATTTTTTAACCATACCGATGTAGCAAGACCAGAATTTAAGTCATTCTTTACTGAAAATTGCTTTTTTTCCCCACAACAACCAATTAATGAAGTGTCAGCTATAATAACACAGCATTTTTTAAATTTTGGACAATAAAGTGAGCTACAGTTTTGGAGACAATTAATAATTTGGTTTAGTTGCCCTCACAAAAACTTTATGTGTTTAGAACACTCAGAGAGATATAGCGCAATACATGCAGAATACACTTGATTTACAAAGTCATTTGATTTACGATGCTTTATTTTATTTTTTATTTATATTACTGTATTATTCAGTTATTCAAAAATGGCTACGTTTGTGTGTCACAGAAAGAACAATAGCATACAGGTTTGAAATAACATAAGTGTGAGTAATTAATGTCAGAATTTTCATTTTTGGCTAAACTATTCCTTTAAACTATCACATTATATCTCCTTTCCTCTCTTGTCCTCCCTGACTCTCTGTACCCCTCATTTTCTGCTCCCCTCGAAAATGTTCTCTCTTTTTTCATTCCAGAGGGGCCCACTTCCTGCCTGAGTTTTTGGAGGTTGAAAAAAGTTAGAAATGACAGGCTGGCGTTAAGAATACAACATCTGGTACCGCTTTAGTGAGAAGAGTGAGCAAACGAGAGACAAAGAGAGGGAGAGATAGATAGAGAGATAGAGAGAGAGATGGTGCAGGAAAGTCCAGAGGATGTCTGGGAGTACCGAGAGAGTTCGAAGAGAGAAAGGACGAATGGATAGGAGCGAGTCGGTCAAAAGATAGAAAGAAACAGAGGAATTGAGAAACAACGGACCACTCCAAAGTTTATTCCCCAAGGGTCCCATCAACCCTTTTATGGCCAGTGGGGTCCCTCCCCCTTTCTCCCTCTCTCTTATTCTTTGACTTTCCCCTCAGTTTTGCTATGCCTTCCATAAACGTCCTGCCAGATAGCCGGCTGTGGAAGCAAATGTGCCACGTCAAGGCTGGATACTGCACGCCGACGCAAGGAAGAAAAACGGAAACAGCTGCACTGGGGCGCTGAGATGGGATGGAACTGAGTGAGAGAGTCGAGAACGGGTAAACGGACGTCTGAAGTTGGTCTCCCGACCTTCTCTTCATCCCGACTGAGAATGAAGGAAGAGCAATGGAGACTATTTCGGTTGTGTTTATTTTGCATCTTCTACCGCCTCCTGTGAAGGTCGGGGCCAGCAGGGTTGAGCAATTGAAAAAGATAAAGAGAAAGAAAGGAGTGAAAAGAGAGAGAGTGCTAGAAAAAGAGGGCCGGAACTATCTCCTGCTCCGTCGTCCCAGTGTTCAGACTACCTGTTCAGGATATTACTGGTGTACAGTAGTCTGCACATTGGTTAGACTGTGCATGGAATGTGCAACTCTTAAACAATAGCATGCATAAACAGGACAACTGCAGGTGAAAAGTCAGGTTTTGCTAATGTTGGTTTGTGTAATGTTGGTCTACACAAACCCACCGTAACTTATCTCTCTGTCTCACTATGTCATTTCAACTGTTAGTGTTGGTGATGTTGCATGTCTTCATAGACTGAGAGGTCAATGCTGTTAGCGGTAATAACAGGAAAGAGGCAATTGTGCAGGTTTGGAGGCAAAAGGTGGTGTGTATGACACACTAAACAACATGTAGCTAACTCTTACATGACGCTAACTCCGTTTAAACAAGACTGTTCTAATATTCATTACCGCTACAAATGTGTACATACTCAGACTTAGGTTTATATAAAAGCTCTCTGTGAATCGCCAGGTGTCAGACTAGTTGTCTTAAGTTAAATCTTTGCTTGTGCTGTAAAGAGTCTTCAGATGTTAAGAAGGCCCCTCAGAAGATCACGAGCACTGATTTCTACAGATCTAGCTAACACACATATTGCGGCATAATCATACATTCACGTGCATGTTAACTCACTCTGACTTGGAAGAGATGTAAAGAGAATGATTATGCAGAAAGCAAACAGAAGTGTAGGGGTGCGCGAGTCATCTGTTTTCCCTCATGTAACTCGGCTTAGAAAGAGAGAGAAAGACTGCAGGAATGTGTGTCTGTTTAGTGTTGGGCGCTGATTAACCCAAACCAGCAGTCCCAGCCTGTGAACGGCATCAGTACTGGGATTGATTTACAAAAAGGAAGAGAACTATAAGAATGATGTCACTTTGTATCAAAGCACAACAAGAGTTTTTAAAAAGTAAAGATAGAAACCTTTCATATTCATAATTATTTGTATAATTAAGTGTATTGTGAGAATTGTGAGAACTGGGTGCGGGGCTGTATCTCTTTCTTCCTCTCGCTCTCTTCCTCTCTCTCTTTCTCTCTCTCTCCCTCGGCAGGCTCTAGAAGGCTGGATGGTGTTTGGACAAAGTCTTACAATTTTCCACCCAGGAATGTGTATGGCCCCAGAGAGACTGCCAACCGCAAAGACAAAATAAAATGAAGACAAAATGATGAAGATAGACAGAGAAAAAGATGGCAGGATAGAAAAAGATGATATAGTGCGATTTGAAGTATTTCTGTTGTATGCACGGAGAATGAGACAAATAAAATGTGTACATGGTAATGTAGGAATAGCATATATTCTTGTTGTGGTACATAAAATCAAATTTAATTTAATCAAATTCAAATTTACTTTTAAAACAGGTCATGCTGACGCATCCAAAGATTAAATGGTTTTAAAATCATGTGCTTTTGAACCCATAAACAAAAGTGAGAATTTCGGGAAGTGACTCATTTTTATGTAAATACCTCCATTTGAAGTTGTGCAGCCTTTAAATTTCAATATTCATGAGATTAGTGTTTGCTTATACAGTT